>LGRX02031056.1:0-20575 GCA_001247695.2 Cymbomonas tetramitiformis | reverse complement strand
TATGTACCATGTTTGTCAATATCGGAGAGACTATGTCTTCTTTAAAATCCTCATGACTATATGTATAATGGTTCTGATGTCAACACCTTCTCTCTGAGTGATTTATTAATTTCAGATGTAATGTCGTGGCATGAAATATGTCCACGTCATTGGCATGAGTCATGTTGTGTCCATGCATACACGATCTTAGCGCAAGTCACAATACAGTGCCCGAGCATACGCGATTTTAACGTAGGCCACATTGTGCCTCCATTTATTACATCTGAGAATATATGTTACCCATCATTGTGAGTATAGACAACATTGTGCTGATTGCAATGCTTTCTCTGGTGACTTTTATATCACAGATTATACCAATGTGGTGATCAGTCCAGTGCAATATTTTGTCACCGGAATGTACAGGGATTGTGAATGATTGCAATCCAGCCGGAGGAATAATCTCAACAGCTATTCTGTATTAATGAATGCATCGGAGTTATACTCATTTCGATGATTCGAAACCCATGTCATTTGTGATAATGACAACTCATATGAATATATAGGGTTTTTATTAGAATGCTTTTATGTGATGTCAATATATTATGAACAATTCACTTGCATATGAGGACAACGGAGTTACACTTAGAAGGTCTTAAATGGTGGTCTCCCAACAGTTATCAGCTGTTATTCTGGTGCCACATTCTGCCTTCTGCACTGGGACTATATCATCCAGTCTTACAACGATGCACTTGTCCTTCCCACTCTTATGTACGGCTATAGTGCCAAAGTGTATCAGGTGGGACATATACATACATATATATATTATATAACTATCATCTTCTGATCCAGGAAATGCAATTAAGCATGGTATCAGGTTGTATGTTATGTATATAGTTCAGTATTTCAAACTTACTCGAGAATGTAAATGCTGAGCAAAAGTCAACTTATAGTTATTGGGATATAATTTCCCATCCGAGTTTACACTTTATTAGTGATGGTGGATTCAACGTTGTACAGATTTCAACGTTATTTGTGGATGCAGTGATTCTATCAAAAGCAATCCATCAGAAATTACCAGATCGGAATATAAAATGGATATATGTGTAATCCTATCCACCTTCTTCCCCCCTTGAGGAAGTGTAAACTCATAGGCAGTCAGCTGCTTATATATTCCATAGCATATAGCTTATAGCTTATAGCTTACAGTTTTAGGGTTGTTGCCCAACAGTTGTTGGGTTGTTGCCCGTAGCATTATCATGTCTGTGCTGATTCAGCATGATATAACAATGCCAAAAAACGAAGTTTTTCGAAATAAATGTGGCATTTTAGGGCATGTATGGTTACAGTGGCCCTATTACCCAATATAGTGATTAGGGTGTTACTTGGTATCAGTAACCCTAATACAGGTAAAAAATAAGCAGTATAACGTTTTTGCAAAGATTTTTAAGCAAAACTGCATTTAATACCCATATAAACGTAAAGTGTTTTTTAGGAGGTAGGTTACACCCCTGTTACACACATTTAATTTTAGGGTTGTTACAGGGCGTTACACATGCTGCATAAATCAGGGATTGACATTTGATATATAAACATTCATTTTATCGAAAAAAATCAATCCGAAATTTTCAAAATGTGTTTTACGTACAGCATTTTGAGAGATTTATTGCCATAGCAATAGCGTTACCCATATATATTCAACACCTAATATCTAGGGTGTTACATGAGATATGACATGTGTCATTATGATTTCCTAATACCTTAATAGGTATAAAATCATAATCTCACATAAAATGGGCACACATTTTTCGTTTTGAAATCATGCGTGGAGCATTTTTACCTATTTTACAACTTTTTCAGCCGTATATATGTATATATATATATCACATCTCAGTGTGTGTGTGAGTTGCAAGCTAAACAAATGCTGCAACTTTCTTCACTTTTGCACATGATATTTTTCATGGCACAATAGTGAATATCTCAAAAATTCAACATGTATGGTGAACATGAAATATGGTTTTTTCTGATTGAAACCCATACAGGCAATTGCACTCTCTGGTGACATAAAGATAAATCAACTGCAAGTGGATTCACAGTTGTGTCAGATCCTAAGATATATTTGAATGTACACAACGAGTATATCAAGTGATATCTTTGTGTTCAAATACATCTGGACACTGCTAGATATAATCTGAGCAGTATTTACACAACACCATGTTTGTGTGTGTATGTCCAAAACCTTTGTCAGTTCATTTATGGTTGCTGATCTGAGTTGGTACATGCATGTGAGTGATCAGTTCTGCATCAACTGTCATAATGCAATGTAGATTTTGATGTTGCTCCAGCAATAGTGAATATGGCATGGGCAGTGCTCAGCAGTTACCAGCTGCATATTGAGCACTGATACTGCCTTCGGGTCTGGAGATATTCTCCATCCAGCCCTACAGCATGTTGTTTAATCCTGTTACCATTACTATCGCCATCGCTGACATCCAGTACGCACTTGTGTTTACTGGATGTTATCCACATTATTGTATACATTGTTATTGGTATATTCACTCTGAGTCAGTGAATGTCAATGTATAATGAATGCTAGTGTTTGTGCAGTGTATAGTACTGCTGATTAGTACTAGTGTGTGTGTGTGTATTTGTTTGCACACACTTTGCAGTATCTTTATGGATATCACAATATCCTAACAATCATGCAGACAGTCAGCATACCACGTACTGATTACATCTAACATGATATATATAGTTTAGGGATTGTTGTAATTCCATGATAATCTCATTACGAGTTGCTGATAAATTTTACATGAAGCTCAGGTGAGCATTCCTTCTAATAATCCACCATAGAATGTACGTGTTACCTGGAGAGCATCTCGGCTCCACCAGGGTACGACAAAGTAATTATGGTGTTGTGATTATTGTCAGGCACCCTTTGCAACATGAATTCAAATATAAACTAGCATTCACTGCAATATGCTTGTGCTCTATGTACTACAGCTGTTATCGTGTTCAAGCTGTAAAGTATAATAAGTATGTACTATTTACAACATTGCAATCATTCAGTCATAAGATGTATGCATGATATAAACGTATATGCACTGTATATTGATGATTGCTGTAAGTGGAATAAGTGTATATGTGTGTGTGCTAATCTGCACACACATGTTGTGCATAGATCATTGTGCTGCCAGTGAATATAATGCTGATGATCAAAAGTATTGTGTGGTCATCAAAACATTGGAATCTGCTGCAGTATGATAATAATGTAGTATAATAATGCTGACAGGCCATAAATCATTGCACGCAGTGATTGTAAACAGTGCGTAGGGATGATTTGCAAAATTCGCTGATGTATGTTGTATACAAATGCAAGCGCGCTGCTAATAAAAACTTCACACGCATGCTGCGATCAACTTCTGTAGAATATGTGACCATCGCGCAGTATGCGACCATCGCGCATGCTGCCATCTACAATTTAGTGACCATCGCGCAACATGGCATATGTACGGATGGCGGACACTGTAGACAGATGAATGTCTCGCTGCATGTAGATACATCAGGAATCATGCGCCCTAAAATCGTGCGTTTATTGCATCCGATGAAATCATGACAGGTGCACATCGCGCTGACGAGCTAAAAATCATCGTACTAGCGGATTATTGTATATGATTCAAGCAGATCGTTTGCGAAAATCGATGTTGCCAATTATTTCACAAAGTATCTCATTGTCGCCGGTGTATTGTCGCATAAATGAATGCGATCGCGCTGTTAACGAAATTTCGTACGTCCATTCGCAGCTGATGCGAATCATACGTACTGACGGTCATTTTTCACTAGCGCATCTGCATCTCGCATACCGTGACAATCCTGCTAATTTTGACATCATATGTATACGATCCGTATACTGTGCACACACCTTGTCGCTTATAGTATTAAGACGATTTCTATGCGAATGCTGTCAGCTGCGGATATGTTCGCGATGATCAATCCTCGCGCAATCCGTATGCTGTCGATATTCGAGCGTATTTATTATTCGGTTTGCAGATATTCAATATTTGCGAACGTTGTCGTATATGCGCCCTCCTGCAAACCTGCGAACAATATTAGATATGCTACGCGTATATCACTGCACCCACTTGAGTTCTCGAGTGTCGCGCCTTGACGACTTTTAGAATACCACTGATAAGGGCTGAGCTATGCGAGCCCTGTTATAATATTCAATATTATCAATAATCACTGTGCAGTTGAACAGCATACACAAGTGAACAATATAGCGGGTTGTGAGTGCAGTTTCTGAATCCAGAGCTGCTGAAGCACAACGCTTCCTCACTTAAGTACCTACGTCTCCCATCATCTTAGATGGTACCGCCATTGGGTTGTGAACCCGAGACGTAGGTTGAACGACCAGCATTGTATAAACGACTAGTTCGTTCGTGCTGTGCATGCATGTTCCGTGCATGCTAAAGCGAAAGATGGTTCTTGAAGAATCGACAAGATGTATCTTTGCTCTGTCATCTTCGAGTTCGGAGTACGAACTCTCGATGACAGGGATGCCTGATGATGTGACATACTCATCTGGCGACATGTACAGTCATCGTCGACCGTACTGACGACTGTCATAAATGTATGACGCGACTCGACCTGTACAGTCATGATCGACCATACTGTCGACTGTCATAATAATATATGACATGACATGACATGACATGACAGGTATGACATGTATGACAGGTATGACACGTATGACATGTATGACATGTATGACACATATGTCATCGGTCATAACCCTGACAACAACAAGCGCATGGTGTCCGCAACACCCCGCGTAATCATCACACCCAATAGGACGGTGCCACATACCTCTATGTCAATCTCCGCCTGCACGGTCAAGGGCAGCTTGCGGAGAATGCGAGGGTCATGGTCATAGGATGCTATACCACAAGTGTGACACTGCCGGTGGACGGACGTGATATAGTCATAGAACCCATCTAGCCGAAGGATCGGCGTCACTCCCGAAGCGCCGAAACGTTGTATGCCAACATACTGGAAGTATGTGTCGGAGTGCTGACAGTCGGGATTGGCACACGGCACGATGCCGCTAGGAAGGAAAGCGGCACGCATGCCCTTTAGGTCAAGGAAGTAGAGGTTGCAGCCAACGAATAGGTGGTTGTTGACTTCAGGTTTTGCAATGTGCCCAACAGTAGTGAGCTTAGGAGGCGGAGGAATGGGGTAGTGTAGTTGGGACGTGATTGGGAAAGGCAGAGTGCCAGACTTGTATGCCTCTTGTAACTTCAAGAGTTCATCAACTATGATGGGTGGAACGGTGGAGGTAGAGGGTGTGAATTGTGTCTTGGAGGAGGTGGGTTGAATAGGGGGAACGCCGAAGGACTCATGTATGTCCTTGGCGACAGCGGTGGAAGGGGGATGCGACAGGAAGTGGACTTCCTCTGTGGACTGGGCCATGGCCACTCCAAGGCGCACGAGCCACTCCTCGATTTCGGAAGGTGCTTTTGCCATGTAGCCTTGCATGAAGGAAGGTGACGAGAGGTAGGAAGAGAAGTCACTCGCAGAAAATGTAGAAGGTCCCTCACTAGGGGCAGGAAGAAACATTTCGGGTTGCAGCGTAGATGTGTCCACGAGGAGTTCCTCGCCTTCTGTGAGGCATAATGGAGTGGTTGGAGGTGTTGAGGGCGTCGTGGCTGCGTCCACACATTACCTCCACCATTCCGCTTGTCCAAAGACATACCGAAGATGCGGAATGAATACAGATGTGCACATGAAACAAACATCTCTCAAGGAGGGCAGAAAAAGGAGGCCAAGAGTAATGAAAATTGTGGCTTACCATTCTCAGGTTCACTGGGAGCAGTTTCAGATGTTCGATGATGTCCGCGAAAGAAGTGGTTGACGTCCTCAACAGTCCACGACATCTTCCGTTGCGGTTGATTTCTCGACGCAGGAGGTAGGGGTAGCTGCAACGCACAATGATATCTCTGACAAAAGAATTTACGGACATCGTCAGGGCTTGGCTTGGACCACTTTCCCTTGTCAGGCGTGGTGAACACTGGAGCGCTTGGATCGTTTGGTGTGGACGAGTGAGGCATGGGAGTGAGGGAACTGTGAGCTGGGGCAACTACGCTAGGAGTCGTGCGTGCTCGACCTCGTCCTGCTTTCTTACATCCAGGGCGGTAGTCATGCGAGCGATGGATGCTCTTTCCCTTAGCAGCAGCTCGACACACAACGCAAGTGATTGCTATGGCGCCACTCTTGACTGCTTGAACGACGTTTCCGATTCTACTTGCGCGAAAGGCGGTGTTGATCTTCGGGCGCTTGTCGCGCTTGTTGCCGTTAGCACCCATAACAACCTGCAAAGAAGAAAGCGAAACATAAATCACAAATTATGCGGCTGTATCTTGGTTGAAGATTTATCCAGAGGCTGAAAAATAAGCTTACCGCTGCAGTTCTGTAAACCTGCGTTGCTCGGAAGAGGGCCTGAACAGCAGCTTACAATAGCTTATCTTACAGTAGCTTAGGCGATCTTGGCGAAATGTCACTTTGTGGGATTAAACTTGGAGTACTCTACGTACGATCGACCGAATCGAATACTTGACGTCGGATCATGGGATTAAAGTTAATTCCCCCGCCGTGCCTGCACCAGTTCCCATTCCCCCGACATAAGCTAGAATAAATAGAATAAAACATGCAAACACCAAATGCAATCTAATGTCAAATGTGCCATCGCCATGGCCTCTGCTCTCCGAGATCACCACATGTTTAAACTCAACACTGTCGTATGACAGTGGGTGTGTCACAAGCTCACAACTACTGACAACTACCAAAACGAACTGAGATCTTTGTTGGTTTCTTGCCCTTTTTGCTTTTTCCTTTTAGCTGTTTGTATCATGTGTCACTGTATCTTGTATGTGCACACGCTGACGGGAGACGGGTCGCCCTGCGCTGGCCTCCGGTCCGCCATAGGGATAGGTGGCATCAAGCATGGCCTCCCTCGCCTGCAAACATTAACTTTAAACATAAACACCACATGCGTGTCATATATGTCACGTCTACATCGGTCATGGCCATGGCCATGGCCGATGGCCTCCACGCTCCATCTCCACCGCGATTAGCAAGCACATGTGTATCACGACGCGTGACACGGCATATCGCCCATCGCATGTGCCATGTGCACACGTCAGCGTCATGGCCTCCATGCAAAGTTGCAAACAGTAACACCAAATGTGTCCACCATCGCCATCCGATGTGGTGATACGATTAATGACACGAACCATAAGATGTGATATATTTAGTAATCGGATGGTGGACTGAGTACTCGTAGTTGAAATTATAGTAGTGTCACGACTACGAAGGATACGGATACGGTTCGATGACACATCATACTAAGAGTTGCACATCCACATGTGTTCGTGGGTTCATTCTTTATAGATTGTAGTTACACTCACGGAAAAATCTAAGTTTCAATTTCTTAACACGAAAACGTTGTTAGTGTCACGACAGCGACAGGGACGCTGGAAACACACCAAATTCGGGCTCGGAGGTGGAGGTAACCGAAAGCACTCCAATTTGCAATTACAATAGTGAAGTATCCTTAAAACGCAGGAGTCTTCGTTGCAGTCAGCCCGACATATCCTGGTGAATTGGAAGGCCTCAACAGAATTTCTGCAACGTACACCAAGAAATAGACGCAAGGTGTGTCGCGATTGGTCACTTTCGGCAGCATATAGCTTGGCTTGTGAAGTCCAGTTTGCATTGGTTTTTCCAGTGCATTGTTGATCGATTGGAAAAATGTTTTTTTCACACCGGCACTTCACAGAAGTATGCTCTGAAAGTTACAAAGAACAGGTGTGGCAAGAAGTACGTCGAACGGCAGGCGAGGGGACCTTTTGATTCTTTCGGAAATGGACCTGGTAAGTTCTATATTCTCGAGCAATGTATCGTTCCCGACGCAGAACGTGTAGTGCCAGGAGCGCTCCAGTGTGACTCTCTCTGGTTTGAACGTAGAAAAGCATCTTTATCATCTCAGCAGGTGGGAATTCGGCAGTGATAGGATTGCTGCCATATCATAGCGTCAGGCCGGCTGCGTTTCTGTCGCCACTTGATTCTCCTTATTGCATCGGAAATTTGCTTACATACGATATTCTTCTATCGCGTTGGCAGTCCGCTATGAACAATGTTACTATGATGATGTGATGTACCAAGGAAGCGTCAAGATCCGGGCGCTCTGCGGTGCTGAGCACAAGACAGGGCTTGACAAAAATAGCCAAAATCGCCTCGCATCAGCAAGGAATTTCATGTCATATTTTCAACGTGTGCATCGTCCTTGCCTGTTCACTTCTCTTTCTGGTTGGTATTACGACTCGTACCATAGAATCTTTGTGTGCGGTGGTGAGGTCGTTCATATATAGAATTTCACATGTCCACGTTCATGAGCTGTCCAGCGGTATCAGAGTGCAACGGCGTAGTAGCGCAGTGGCGCGGTGGGGTATCATCCTAAAGCGTAGTTGCCCCGTTATGACCGCCAAACGAGAGCTCAACAACACGCTCACTGCGCACTGTTCGCTGTATATCGATGCACGGGAGGCAAAGTAGACCACCAGTGTATGACCTGCCCATCAACTTCATATATGCCTCGACATTCCGGGGCATCAGTTCAGCGAGTGCCACGGGTAATTAAGACGTGGGCTTATACAATTTGTGCTCGCCGATTAGCTGCGTCAAAATGAGGTAACTGGCAAGACATGGAATGAACAGGGTAAGGACTATCAAGCGCAGTATGCCCAAACGGCGCGGCCGAGGACTGGCAAAAGACGGATCTCCTCCGCGCGACGGAGCACCCCGACTAGAAGGCGCCCAAGCTCAGCGCCTAGGAGTCGCCCGAAGTCGCCGCCTTTTTCACCCGAGTCTCCAGGTACTTTGTGTCCGGCCCGCGCAAGTATACGAGGAACTGCCGGAAGCCTGCAAGAAATCTGAAGGGCGCTGAAACCACTGGACCAAGCCGAAGTTGGGAGCGCTCTCGTTTCCTGGAACCGTTTGAGCCGGCTCGTTCGTTTGCGAAAGCTTTGGCCTGTGGTGTGGACAACCCTATTCTGCCTTTCTCTCTTACCGCCGCTGTGCAATGCTGCCTGTTTCCCAACCCGTTGCTTTAACTATTGGGTGTGGCTGCTGCAGGCCTGTCCGAGAGCTCACAACACCTCAAGTGGCTTCGCACTCCGGAAAGGGCGGACGTGCTCCACCCGCATCCCGTACCTTCGAGCAGCTTCCGTAGCCCCGAACTACCGTTTTTCCGCGAGGATAGGTGGGCGGCATCCCCAGCTTACTGCCGCCGGTCCTTGCAGGTACAATCTTGCCTGTGCAATTCGTGCTTCGAGTTACCCTCTGCGCCTTGACCTGTGCGCGACTTGACCAGACTGCATTCATTACCACCCCACACATGCCCTCGATCATCTCTTTTTCGCATGTAGTCACTCACAATGCTGGCTGCAAGAAGTGCCTCCAGGCACTTAACGTGTTATAACAAATTGTTACACCATGTGCTTCGTGAGTAGAGTCGGGCGTGAGCTGAGGACCCCTACTCCTCTCTGATTCTGTAGAGAGACCTGAACGTGGAAACTGAGAGTAGCGCGTCCCCCCCCCGCCTGCTGCAGGGTGACCTGGATGCAGGTATCTTTCTATCAAACTCACAGAGTAAGGGACTTGTAAATTTAACCAATTTCGTGGTGCACGACCCTGACGTGAGTAAAGATGACGGATGCTTTTCACCAGCTGGCCCATCACCCATCAGCGTCCTCCCCGATGACGAACAGGTACATCTCCGCACCTAGCTGCGAGGTTGGATTTGTTTTGCAGTTTTAGGTTTCTCTTCAGGAAGAAGATATTGCTATTTTGATGAGCTTCAGGGGAGGGATTTTCTTTGCTTAGGTTTGGGCAAGCGTGGAAGTAGTGGATCACGCGACAGGGCCGAAGAAGATCGACATCCCCACGGGCGTGCGCATCCCTCCAAGCAAGCGGTATGAGTACTACCGCTACTATGGTTTTGCAGGCTGCGGAGCTAAAACAAGTTGGGCTCATAATCCGGCCAAGCAGCCCGTGCAACATGCTTCTGCAGCATATGACAGCGCAGGCTGGGGATACAACGGACGTCGTGATTCCAGTTCGCGGTACATGCAAGCCACTTTCAGCAGTTCAAATCGGAGCCGTGCTCGATAAGCTGAATGAAAAGTGACTCCGAGGGGATAGGGTCTTGCTGTCGTTGCCTGTCACTGAAAATATTTCTCCCACAGAGATAATCAAAAGAAGTATCATTTCCATATTCTCGCAGGTGGGATGTACGAGAACTCGGTTCGCCTTCATTAGCTTGAATTAGTTGTATTTCAAGTCTGACCAATCGACGGTGTAGGCACTGTGAATGCATCATGTCGCTCACGTGGTATTTAAAAGAGTTTCCCGATTATATATATATATATACTGTAGCCTAGATGCATATCGTTCTTTCCTTGCATCCGACGAAACCGGGGGCTCCTCAGCTCCCACATACATTCGTGACCGTCGTAAATAAATATATATACTATTTTCAACGCCCACGATCGACCCGGTGATGTTCATATTGGAATGACGATGGCGTTGGCGAATGTGGCGACTAATACCGAGCAGAACAGTAACGCCAGCGCCCACCACCGAGACTCACGGCGCAGTCGAGTGACAACAATCACTCCCCGGACTTTTTTACGTCCAGTTTGTGAGGCTCTGCGAACGTGAAATCAACGCACGCCACACCATTCGGTACCCCAAGTGTGTTACGTGCGTCCGATATATATGACAGATCCCGACGATAGACCGGTGACGTGGATATAATCGAAAATTAAAATGATCGAACGAGACCCCACGGACTGAGTTAAATCGAACGCTTTGCTACGGATTAGAAATCTACCGATAATTCAAGCGCAAGCGAAGGAGAAGTCTAAAAGACCCTCCTGGACAAACGCGTGTGTGCTTGCTTCACTTGCGAAGGCGAAAGGTTCATCGAGCAACAGCTGTTACCGTTCGTGCATAGATATACAGCAGATATGTGTTTGTGAGCACATTTTTCAAATTCGAAATTTCTCTCATGGTAAGCCAAGCTCAACGTGAAAGAGGAAACTAAATTTTATCCAAAATGGTGGAGGAAGCTAAGGATTTCTACGAGATCTTAGGAGTTTCCAAAGGATGCAAAGAAACAGAGGTTTGAAAATCTTCTCATAAGGTTGTTCCGCATGGCTCACAGTGTTCATCATTCCGTGATCTTGTTGGTATGTTTTTGCAGGTCCGGCGCGCATACCGAACCCTGATTACAAAGGAACACCCTGATAAGGGCGGAGATCCTGAGTAATTTGCCCTGATACAACGAGCATACGATGTGCTTTCAAGCGATGCCAAAAGAAAGCAGTACGATGAGACTGGCCGTGCAGATAAGACTCCGGACGAAGAGCTTCTGGATTCCTTCGGAGGAGGTACCGAAAATGCGTTATCATATTGCCATTTGCGCATGGGTGGCTGGTTACTTGGGAAATTGATACTGTTGGGTTGCAGGTGCTTTCCGTGATAAAATGCGTGAGCAGGAGGAAGAACGTGAGAGCATGGCAGAACAGATAGCATTGAGGGAAAAGGAACAAAGCCATATCGCGGGTTTTGAAGCTTGGATGCACGAAGAGACGAGGCTC
The DNA here is from genome assembly GCA_001247695.2 of Cymbomonas tetramitiformis. Taxonomy (NCBI): domain Eukaryota; kingdom Viridiplantae; phylum Chlorophyta; class Pyramimonadophyceae; order Pyramimonadales; family Pyramimonadaceae; genus Cymbomonas; species Cymbomonas tetramitiformis. The sequence continues at coordinate 8,882 of LGRX02031056.1, read as the reverse complement.
AGCAGGTGATCCCTGATCTTCTTTTCAAGCAAGAAGGTAAACGCTAAGATGGTTGCTCACTGTGACCGCGTCCTTCCAGGTTTTTCACCGCCGAAACCGCAGCTGACCAGTTTGGAGTGGTCAAGTCGAGTTACGAGGCTGTGGCCCTTCCAAAAATCGAAGCGTTTGAAGTCAAATGCGCAGATCTTGGGAAACCAAAAGATTCCCTCGAGTTGAAGTCAGAAGCCATTCCTGTCGAGCTTGAATGGGGAGAGGTAAGCCCAGACTCGGCGTGAGCTGAGGAATAACTTCTTCTCCTGGAACGTAGCCTCACATGGAGTTCAGCTCTGATTTTCTTTTTTTCGCACAGGTTTTGGTCAACGTCCGTGCCGCACCAATTAACCCGGGTGATCTGTACGCTGTTCAAATGGGAGGGGCCGGAAGCCCTGATGCTTGCAAGCCGCCCTTTGTGGCTGGAAACGATGGGATGGGCGTCGTGGTAAAGGTATGATTTGAAAAGCAGCTCCCATGGGTGAAAGCTCAGAGCCTTCCTTGCTTGTCCGTTTCATTTATCGAGCGAGAACCTGTCAGAGTTAAAGGTACCGGGTACTGGGTCGCCCTCCTGATCTAGCATCACCGGTGAAAGCTTCCCCTCAGTCTCCCTGCTGGTTCATCAGTCGGCGGTGAGCGCCACTCCAAAGATTCCTTCTTCATTCAGCGTTCAAAACCTCCCCGAGATTCCCCCTGTGTGTGTCCATCAACGGTTAATAGCTTCCCGGAATTCTCCTCCTGGTTCACTTCCTCTATCGAGTGACAATCCGCCACCTGCTCGCTTCGCGTTATGAAGTCGTCGTTTTTCTCGGCGACCCTCTTAGCCTCTGTTGTTGCTCTGTGGCAGGTGGGACCTGGCATCAAGAACCTCGCTGAAAACGACTGGGTGTTCCCCTTCAAGCCTGGCATGGGCACTTGGCGCTCCCTCACTGTTTGGAAGGAGAAGGATGTCCTCAAGATGCCGGTGCGAGAGATCTTCCGCTCAACTACCATAACTATCCGAGGAAGCTGTAGTACCCTGTAGTACCCCGCTTGCACCCTTTTATCCACAGCCTTACGATGTCGTGCATTTCGACGTACGTTTCCCCTTTATACGTTTTCGGTATCGTGTGCTGCCTTAGGTAAGTCTGGCATTGGTGCAACGGCGGAGCTTGCTGGATTCGTGCCAGGTGGATCTTATGCCTCTTGAATATGCGGCGATGATGCGCGAGCTATGTGTGGCATACCGCCTCCTCGAGGATCATGGAACTCTCAAGGTGTGCTACGCTTGCTCTTTAGCTGCTGCCACCGCGCCTGGCCTTGGCAAATCTTATCACCACTCCCAAATCGTATGAGTTCAGTGGCCACCATCCCCTTGCCTAAACTTAGACCTGCCTCAACTCAGATTAGGCTCATATCCACCGCACCTCGGCTGCAAGAGCAGTCCTTGCGTCCCAATGTTCAAGGATTGCAGTAGGATGCACGGTGTGGAAGACGTGGCATCCATACAACTGTATCCGGCCACTGAACTGCGTGTGGAGTGCAATGCAGCCTGGTGACAGCGTCATACTGAACGGGGCCAACAGCACAATCGGCACAATCATCATCCAGCTGTGCCGCATGATGAAGCTGCGCACTGTTGCGCTCCTGCGAGACAGCGGTGACTTTGAGAAAACCGCCACGTGGCTGAAGTCCCTCGGAGCCACTGAGGTACCCTTCCAACCTGCACGCTGTTACGGTCACGTCATGCAAGAATCTTTACGTACAATACGGGCACCGAGGCGGACCTCCGCTCTGCTGCCTGTGACCGGCACGTGGCGAAACAAGCTTGCAGGCACCGACGCAGTCTTTTTAAATCCTCCTCGTGATCGTTTATATTTTGCAGCCTTGCATGGCGAGATGGAGAGGCGGGGACGGAGCATTCAGCCGCCCCGCCCTCGCCTTTGTGACCCCAGAGTGAACCATTCCCAGTGGACATCAAAACAGGGTCCGGACTCGACTTGCCACTGCCCCAGGCAAGTCCGGTAGGATGCCCTGGATTTGTGGAAGCTGGGGCACTACCTTCGAGGGGGTCAGGAGATCGGCTGCAGTCCTAGACCGAGGGGCAAAAGCTTGGTCGCGGGTCAACACTCTTGAATCATAGGGCACGAATGTGACGTGTCATCGCGATTCGTCCGTAGCGACCTCTTTGGCGCCCTCCTTGGCGCCCTCCTTGGCGCCCTCCTTGGCGCCCTCCTTGGCGTTCTCCTTGGCGCCCTTCTTGGCGCCCTCCTTGGCGCCCTCCTTGGCGCCCTCTTTCGCGCCCTCCTTGGCCCCCTCTTTGGCGTTCTCCTTGGCGCCCTCTTTGGCGCCCTCCTTGGCGCCCTCTTTGGCGCCCTCCTTGGCGCCCTCCTTGGCGCCCTCCTCGGCGCCCTCTTTGGCGCCCTCCTTGGCGCCCTCCTTGGCGCCCATCTTGGCGCCCTCCTTGGCGCCCTCCTTGGCGCCCTCCTCGGCGCCCTCCTTGGCGCCCTCCTCGGCGCCCTCCTTGGCGCCCTCCTGGCGCCCTCTTCGGCGCCCTCCTTGGCGCCCTCTTCGGCGCCCTCCTTTGCACCCTCCTTGGCGCCCTCTTCGGCGCCCTCCTTGGCGCCCTCCTTGGCGCCCTCTTTGGCGCCCTCCTTGGCGCCCTCCTTGGCGCCCTCCTCGGCGCCCTCCTTGGCGCCCTCCTTGGCGCCCTCCTTGGCGCCCTCCTTGGCGCCCCTTTGGCGCCCTCCTTGGCGCCCTCTTCGGCGCCCTCTTCGGCGCCCTCTTGGCGCCCTCCTCCTTGGCGCCCTCCTCGGCGCCCTCCTTGGCGCCCTCCGCGGCGCCCTCTTCGGCGCCCTCCTTGGCGCCTCTCTTTGGCGCCCTCCGTGGCGCCCTCTTCGGCGCCCTCTTCGGCGCCCTCCTTGGCGCAAACTTTAGCATCCTCTAGCCACATACTTCCAATGTTTTCCTAATCTCCATTTTATGTTCATATCACAGATATCATGCGCTCATCTCCGCGTGGATATTGTTCTCATCGAGCCCGGAAAACCAAATCAGAATGGTATCATCGAGTGCGCCCACAAAGCCTTCCTCGGTATCATACAGGGTACCTCGGAGAATGGCGCCCGAGGGCGAGGAAGACCCCGCAAGACATAACCATAGTAGCATGTAGGATGTCACACATGCTCTCTTAGAACAACACCTTCCAAGATTAGACCGCCAAGGACTAGGCTTGTACAAGCCATCACCAAGAACCATGGGTATCACATGCCTGCCTGTCTTCTAGACTACTACCATTATTTATTACTTGTATTCTTTTTGAATATGCATCTGCACTAAACATGCATCCAGGCTAAAAATGCATCCAGGCTGAATATGCTTTCAGGCTACAGCATATATATATATATTGCCTTGTGCTGAAAATAAGCATGTTCCTATCATGGTTATCCGATGAACTTCATGGAAATTAAACAGTTGGCAAGTGATCCAGATTGTCAAACGGAGCTCGCTCTAGGAAGAAAAACATTTACCTTGTATCCATTGAGAGGTACTCTACATCGATAGGTCGTCTCGTAGCTAATGATTGGTCTCAAAGCTAATGCATTTCCCCGCAGTTTCGGGCACCGCCCTCCTCGTCAATTATCCACCCTGCAATCATCATGCACCGTCCTCGTCGATGTTTTATGCACTTTATGCTAGCCATTCACATCATAGCCCCCTCGTCAGTAATTCACTATAGGTAGCCTTGCAGGAATAAGCTATTTATAATTCTGGTGATGGCTCCAGAATGTCGCTTATGGCGCGTGAGTCTATAAGTCATGAGAAGTTGAAACCCAAATTCCCAAACAATATTTCGGTTTGTCTTTTTAAGTCGCGTTTTCAAAGTAAACCAATGGACAATGAATATCGACCAGAGACAATGCACGTTCGTCCTTTCTCAAGGTGTGTGCACACAATTTATTGGATACCTAGGCAGAGACAATGATAGGAATAAATCATGCTCGTCTTTTGTCAATGTGTGCGCAAATAACTTTTCGGATACCTAGGCATAACTTCACGCCAGCCGCCGGATATACCATACGTTCCTAGAACGCTGCAGCAGTGTGCTACACGCATGCCGCATACGCGCAGAGGTCTTGCAGGCGTGTGTATGTATGATAAACGATTTCAATATTGCAGCATGCATGCAGCATGCGATGCTGCCACTGTGTTGGACTGCGATTCCCAAAACAATAAAATTGAAAGCGAGCAGGCTAGCATCGACACTCAAATGGCGTCGGAATCATCACCCACTATCACTCGGTATCATCTATATGATTATCTTCCGTATGATTATTTTGCTATGCTTTATGCAAGAGTCCTCTAATTTGCATGTTTCGATAACTTTATTATCGTGCTGAAAAGCGGGCTGAGCCCTTTTGCGGGCGCGCTATAGCAGAGGGAGTATCCCCTGGTGTTTTCACTAGCCTGCTTTGCAGGAATGCCGCACTCTCAGGACGTTGTCCCCTTTGCTAGTGTAAATGTTTTATTATTTGGAAATATCAAACCTGCAAAAATTGCTCCCCATGTGACAATATGCATGCATCGCGAACACTACACGTGGTCTGTCGACCGATGGGGCACAAGGCAAGTTAGTTTAGGTCCTTAAGGTGCTATGATATGATTGGTGGGCCTTCCCAATCACGTTCAGGGCCTGAAAAAAATATTGCGTCTCAAGTACTCAAGAGAGTACTCGACGCGATTTCAGTACTCTCTTGAGTACTGCCGGGCAGTAGCCATTTACAATTTCTTTGGCGTAAGTGTCCTGCCTCAACTTTTGAAAATAGTGTCGGAAAGGTCTTTTCAAGGCGAATCGCATGCAAACGTTGAAAATGCATGACATTTGATGCCGACGACGTGATTGTAAACTGAAAAATGTTGATGGATGTGCACATCGTTAACAATTTAAGCCCTAATATTGACCCTAGACCTCCGGGTATTTTCTTACCAAGTGCTCAACATGCGGTTAGGGCTACGTATACTATTAGGGGTTTGTAACACTATGCCATATGTGCCCTAGATGTAACTCATTATGGTCAAGCTAAAATCGAGTGCGTGTCGGTAAAAAGTAAGAACATCGTCGCAACATGGTTTCTCCCAAGTGCATGGCTGCATGCGGCTCGACGAGAGCTTTCCAAAACTGTCTTCAAAAGTGAATTTGGGTTATTTGTCGCCGAGAAAATCGGTTTTGAGTGTTTGATGAGCTAGCTCATCACGTAGCAGTTTAGGATCAAAGTTGAAAATTCCGAGGGATGCATATACAAATGCAATCGTTGTATATCTATGAGGCGGATCCGCAGGCCAATCCAAGCATCATCTAACTAAGTATAGACCCTGTATAGACCACCTTTCATTGGACGCACCTCCAATTTGGTTGGCATGCCCAATTAAATAAGTTGAAAATAGGTCCTTGTGGGAGGGCCACATTCAAATCTGGTCCTCCCACAAGGACTGCGGGATAGTAGCCATAAGTCGCTGTCCAGCAATTGTTGTGTTCGGTAAACTTTCGTGTACCGAAACACAATATAACTTTGCATATACCTTCCGATATGTGTTGGGAAGAACCTATTTTTCGCGCGAGCAAGATCCGTCCAATATTTAGGATGCTGGAGGGTTCTTGTGAGGGGGGCAATGGGCGCGTTTCGAGCCGGCCGTCTGGATTCACGCCCGGCAGGGACGCATAATGCACAGCATAAGCATATCTCGCTTATCATACAAGCAGAACACACACACCCCTGAACACATGAAAGTGCATTGTTACCTCTAGCGGAAACGCGGATGGCAACTGCGTCCACATTCCCGCTAGGGTTTCTTCTCTCATCCGCGCGCTCGCTTGCAAGCGAGCAAGCGCATCGATTGAGGGAAGCGTTATTACTGTAGGGAAAATATTATATAATATGTGCGTTCTTCCTTAGACAAATTGCACGGACTGAACGCTCAACCCCGCCACATCTCGTTGTGAGCTGACACGTCCAGTAGGGCATGGCGGGCGGAATTCCGGGATTTTCAAACCCGCAATAGTTGCGATGTAAGTTGCCATTCTTTGCGAAACGGGTACCAACACACAAAATGGAAATATGTGATAACGTTATTTTATGGCAAAAGAATACTTTGTTTAGTATACAATCTTAGAAATCTTGACCTCGCTGGACAGCGGCTTACTGCGAGAGAGAAGGCGTTTTGCGTTATGTTAAAACAACGTATTTAACAAATCACAATTGAATCATGGGGGACCATAAACTGTACCGCTAGACCAGAAGCCCGAAAAAGGTGAGCCAGGCCGGGAATCGATCCCCGGACCTCTCGCATGCCGGGCGAGCGCTCTGCCGTTTGAGCTACTCAGGCTATTGATGACGACTCTGGTGCGGTACAAAGTACTGAATCCCCACCGTGCCACGTAGACGCCGAGGAGTGACACACGAAGGAACGCTATGTTTTCCCCCAATCTGCCGTTGTCGGTACCCCGCTGGTCCCGCGGGGCACGCGGCTGGTCCCGCCGCGACTGTTGGGGGAAATAATTGCGTTCCTCATGATTGAACTTGGAAGTGCGAGTACGCTTGAACTGTCGAAAGAGACAATTCAGTGCAGAAAGCGACAATCCAGTGCAGAAAGCTACAAGCGCGAATCACGACAAGCGAATATGTTCACCTTTCACCAAAATTTCTTTTATCGAAAAATATCATACCGTGATACAACATAGCCGTTCTGTTTTAGTCGTCTATATTTTTCGCGGGTACGCACGATTCAATTGAGCTTATTCCACTTTTTCAGCGAACGGTTCAGATAATTTAATTTGCAGTCCCGAATAACGTTTCACGTAATGTATCCAAGTTGTGAATTATATTGCGCCGCATCGACTACAGTTTTCATCATTCGACATTTCTGGCCTCTTATCGCTAGTTATATCCACAAAAAAGGGATGTGTAATCTGAGGGGTCCATGTATTTAACATAGGCCATTTCGTCAAAGCAAAGTTGACCGTAGCATATGTTTTATTCGGAGGGTCATATCGTGCCACGTTTGCAGCCACGCTGGATTTTTCCAGCAGGTTCGTCTCGGGATACGGGCTCTCGCTCCATGACTGCTCCGCGACTGCTTCGTAACGGGCGGATCGGATACTGATTTTTTACCAGTCTTGGGACGGATTGCGCATCCCGGTTACTGTATGGGATGGTATGGTGACGGATGACAAGTCGATGCCATCCGTCATGGCAAAGGTGCCGTAAGAATCATGTGCATGTTACCGGTTCATCACGCATCGCCTTCTTGCCCTTTGCTGATATGGGGAAGGTAAACGGAGACTCGCGGCGGGGACAGGGGACGGAGGAGATTTAAGGACGGCTTCTTCGTTCGTCAGATTGTGCTGGCTCCTGAGCGGGGGAAGGGGGGGGGGAGGCTGGCGGTGGTGGCTGTGGTGAAACACAGATGGATACTGCCCAAATTCAAAGTCCTCCCACAAGGACTAGTGCGCAATGGTGGCATTGGTCACGAAATCGTCTTTTTCAAGCATAATTATACGACAACCACGCATCATATTTATGAGTTAAACGAATTTATTTTCCTATTTGGACAACCCATAGGGTGGCCTTATTAGTTGTGTTTTTAAATAGCAAACTTCGAGGGTATGTTTTTGCAAAAGGTCGTCGTCGTCGTGCCACAAGGACCGCCACCTTTTAGCAGTTTGGAGGCCGCATGGGGTAGCGGTATACAACCCGTATACCTCGGAAGTGTTATATCAGAAACGACACGGAAAACCAGGTTTCGGATAACGGATAACTTAGAAGTGCGTTAATCTGAGATGATATAATCAAAACCTAAAACCTCGCTCACTCTGGGTCGGTCGGAACTACTGAGTACTATACTCCTACTCTGCAGTCATACTACTGCTACTGCCACTACCTCTAGATGGACTTGAGTCCTTGCTAGGGTTCAGGGTTCAGGATGTAGGAGTCTCCACTCTTGCTCTTCTCTTCTTTACGGTTTCGGACTTATACTATTCTACACTTATTAAACGACCGCACGAGGTATGATTACGTTTGGTCAACTACAAGACTTCGGTTTCGTAAATCTTTATAGTTATGCTTGTGCTTTCAAGTGTATGCTTTCAATACACAATATACAGCAGTTACGGCTCTTACTTTTTATGTTACAATTCTCAGTTCAGTTCTCATCTCCGAAACTGGTTACACTTAGAGTTCTTATACATTCAGGAACTCTTTCCATAACTCAACTGTACTGAGTACTCCGTACAACAGGCTAGGCACCTCACATCAACATCATTCTGATCGGTCCTACTGTACTCCGTACTGAGTACTCTTGCGTTTTGTACTTAGCCGTTTTTCTTGCTCTTGTGCTTGCCTCCTAGCACAACTCCCCCCCCCTTAGGGAAGGTCACGTCCACGCTGACCACGTCGGACCAGTAAAGTTTTTATACAGATCTTCTACTGTTGCTCAGGATGATTATACAGGTTTCAGCCGCCTGTTGTCTGGGATGACATTACACTTCCCATGACACACACCGCAATAAGGAGATCAACCTCTTAAGCACAAGGGTCGGCCTCTCACCGGTCTGCCATCTGCACTACCAGGCTCCCCCAAGGCTCGAGATCTCACATCCATTACCACGCTCAAGGTTTCAAACCTTCCAACACGGTACACTTACAGGTGATGACAATAGGTTTGCCAATTGCCCGACAGTTCTCGGGATGCCGGCCCGGAGGAAAGGTTTTAAACCCCTACCGCCTCCTCGGAATGCGTAGAGCTTTTACCCAAATCTCCAACTGCTGCCCGGTCGTGCCAGGCCCAGAGCCAATGCTCTCATGAAATGGATTATA
>LGRX02031055.1:0-14228 GCA_001247695.2 Cymbomonas tetramitiformis | reverse complement strand
CCCCCAAAAGAAAAGCGGTCCGCTCCCGGACGCTTCACTCTCGGTGGCCCTAAGGGGAGGGCGCGGGTGAGCACCTCGGTGTGCTCACCTCGTGGCGACATGCATGCAAGGGTGGGCCTCCTTGCACGCGCGTGGCGATGCGTCCCGTCGAGACGGATGCACTCGCCCGGAGTTTGGGGCTCGCCGGCCTCATCAGCACCCCGAGTGTGGTTGCCGCGCTCCGCGCTCGGCGGCGGGGCATGCGTGCGCGGTGTGTTGCTCCCAGGCACGCGCATCAACCTCTGCAAGGAGGCCCGATGCGCCTGGACGCGGTGCACACGCTGCGCGCTACCCCCAGGCACCATGCGTCTGGTGTGCCTGGCGGGGCAGCGGCGCGCCACGCAGCCCGAGACAGCACAGCGAGAGCGGCTGCCTCATGGCGGTGCGCCTGGCGCGCTCGCGGTGGCTGCCATCTGCCACTCGCAGCGCGCTCTCTCCCCCCCAAAAGAAAAGCGGTCCGCTCCCGGACGCTTCACTCTCGGTGGCCCTAAGGGGAGGGCGCGGGTGAGCACCTCGGTGTGCTCACCCTGTGGCGACACGCATGCAAGGGTGGACCTCCTTGCACGCGCGTGGCGATGCGTCCCGTCGAGACGGGTGCACTCGCCCGGAGCTTGGGGCTCGCCGGCCTCATCAGCACCCCGAGTGTGGGTGCCGCGCTCCGCGCCCGGCGGCGGGGCATGCGTGCGCGGTGTGCTGCTCCCAGGCACGCGCATCAACCTCTGCAAGGAGGCCCGATGCGCCGGGACGCGGTGCACACGCTGCGCGCTACTCCCAGGCACCATGCGTCTGGTGTGCCTGGCGGGGCAGCGGCGCGTCACGCAGCCCGAGACAGCACAGCGAGAGCTGCTGCCTCATGGCGGTGCGCCTGGCGCGCTCGCGGTGGCTGCCATCTGCCACTCGCGGCGCGCTCTCTCCCCCCCAAAAGAAAAGCGGTCCGCTCCCGGACGCTTCACTCTCGGTGGCCCTAAGGGGAGGGCGCGGGTGAGCACCTCGGTGTGCTCACCTCGTGGCGACACGCATGCAAGGGTGGGCCTCCTTGCACGCGCGTGGCGATGCGTCCTGTCGAGACGGGTGCACTCGCCCGGAGCTTGGGGCTCGCCGGCCTCATCAGCACCCCGAGTGTGGGTGCCGCGCTCCGCGCTCGGCGGCGGGGCATGCGCGCGCGGTGTGCTGCTCCCAGGCACGCGCATCAACCTCTGCAAGGAGGCCCGATGCGCCCGGACGCGGTGCACACGCTGCGCGCTACCCCCAGGCACCATGCGTCTGGTGTGCCTGGCGGGGCAGCGGCGCGTCACGCAGCCCGAGACAGCACTGCGAGAGCTGCTGCCTCATGGCGGTGCGCCTGGCGCGCTCGCGGTGCCTGCCATCTGCCACTCGCGGCGCGCTCTCTCCCCCCCAAAAGAAAAGCGGTCCGCTCCCGGACGCTACTCTCTCGGTGGCCCTAAGAGGAGGGCGCGGTGAGCACCTCGGTGTGCTCACCTCGTGGCGACACGCATGCAAGGGTGGGCCTCCTTGCACGCGCGTGACGATGCGTCCCGTCGAGACGGGTGCATTCGCCCGGAGCTTGGGGCTCGCCGGCCCCATCAGCACCCCACGCTCCGCGTACGCCTACTGTTCCTACCCTAAGTCCTAAACCTCAAAATACTTCCCTAGTACGCCTCGAGGGCCCCCTCGTAGAGGTGGACTCTCCAGATGGCGTTTGCTTCCCCAAGTGCGCAAGGATGTGAGCATGGAGCAACTGATAGTTGTCTGCTCACACCCTCAGCTAGGCTCGTGAGCGCTATGCTCTCAGCCTTTGGCTCGGCAACGCCACTGGGGTCCGGTGCGACACCCACCGAGCTCCTCGTGCCATGGGCCCCTCGCCTCCTACGTGAGGCTATCCGCCTTCTATCGCGGGCCCCTCGTCTCCCGCGGCGACCTGCTCGCCTCCTCCGACGGCATGTTCGCCTCGTGGGGGGTCGCGCCTATCGCACTCCGAGCATCGCTCCTCCCTCTCGCATCCTGCGACGCGGCCTGGACGCCGAGAGCCTGCGAGCCTGTCGAGTCCAACGCCTCGGCCGATGGCCCGACCACGCCTCGCCTATCATGGGTCCCTCGCCTCCCGCGGCGACCTGCTCGCCTCCCCCGACGGCATGCTCGCCTCGTGGGGGTCGCGCCTATCGCACTCCGAGCATCGCTCCTCCCTCTCGCATCCTGCGACACGGCCTGGACGCCGAGAGCCTGCGAGCCTGTCGAGTCCAACGCCTCGGCCGATGGCCCGACCACGCCTCGCCTATCATGGGTCCCTCGCCTCCCGCGGCGACCTACTCGCCTCCCCCGACGGCATACTCGCCTCGTGGGGGTCGCGCCTATCGCACTCCGAGCATCGCTCCTCCCTCTCGCATCCTGCGACACGGCCTGGACGCCGAGAGCCTGCGAGCCTGTCGAGTCCAACGCCTCGGCCGATGGCCCGACCACGCCTCGCCTATCATGGGTCCCTCGCCTCCCGCGGTGACCTGCTCGCCTTCCTCTACGGTTCGCTCGCCTCGTGGGTGTTGCGCTTGCCGCAACCCGGGTATCATGCCACCTCCTCGCATCCGGCGAAGCGGCCTCAACGCCGAGAGCCTGCGAGCCTGTCGAGTCCAACGCCTCGCTCGGCCGATGGCTCGACCACGCCTCGCCTACCACGGGCTCCTCGCCTCCCGCGGCGACCTGCTCGCCTCCCTCTACGGCTCGCTCGCCTCGTGGGTGCTGCGCCTGCCGCATCAAGGACACCGCACCACTTCCCCGCATCGGGCGACGCGGCCACAACGTCGAGAGCCTGCGAGCCTAACAGGTCCGTGTGGCTAGGGGGCAGCCGTGCGCCCCCTCGGAGCAACGCCTCCGCCTCGCCGCCAGGTAGCGGCAGTGACACCTCCTCGGGCGGCACCTCGGCAGTGCCACTAGAGGACATCCGTGCACACTCCATGGGCTGCACCTCGACTGTGCGCTCCGGTGATGACTGCGTGCACCCCTCACGCGGTGACTCGACTCTGCTGGCAGGTGGCCGCTGCGCGCACTCGTCGGGCCGCACCGCCAATATGCTGCCAGGGGCCAGCTGTGCGCACTCTCGGAGCGACGCCTCCGCCTCCTCGTCGGGTGGCGGCAGTGTGTGCTCCTGGGGCAACACTCCTGCTCTACTACCATCAGGTGGCCACTGTGTGCGCTCCCCGGGCAGCACCTCCACCGACGACTGCGGATATGGGCCTAGTGGTGGCGCCGTGAGCGGCCTCCAAGGCTCCGCATCAACGGACAGCTGGGTGCGTGTCACGCCAGCGCGCGCGTCTGTGTCGTGGCTTTGGTCGCGCGCCTCGCTCGGGGCACCGCCAGCGCTCTGGCTGTGGTCTAGCGCCTCGCTCGGGTCACCGCCAGCGCTCTGACCGTGGCCGTGCACCTCACAAGGGGTCGCGCCGGTGCCATGGCCGTGCTCGCGGGGCTCGCTAGGGGCACTGCTAGCGCTATGGCTATGGGTGCGCCTCGCGCCGGGGCATAATTATGTAGCGCATGCCCGCGCCATGCTTGCTACTGCGCGCCCCGCTAGGGACGGCACTTGCACAGTAGCCGTGCGCTTCGCTCTGGGCAGCGCTTGCGCTGTGGCCGTCGCCGCGCGCCTCGCTCGAGGCATCGCTCGTGCCGTGGCCGTGCGCCATGCTCAGAGCAGCGACGATGTGGTTGCGCGCCTCGCTAGGGGCAGCGCCAGCGCCGTGCCTGTGGCCGCGTGCCTCGCTCAGAGCGGCGCCGACGTGACCGCGCGTCTCGCTAGGGGCAGGGCCAGTGCTGTCGCTGTGGCCGCGTGCCTCGCTCAGAGCAGCGCTGATGTGGCCGCACGCCTCGCTAGGGGCAGCGCCAGTGCGGCCGCGCGCCTTGCTAGGGGCAGCGCCGATGTGGCCGCGCGCCTCGCTAAGGGCAGCGCCAGTGCCGCGACTGCCACCACGCGCCTCGCTAGGGGCAGCGCCAGTGCCGCGACTGCCACCACTCGCCTCGCTAGGGGCAGCGCTGGTGCTAGAGCAGTGGCCGCGCACCTCGCTAGGGGCAACGCCGATGTGGTTGCGCGCCTCGCTAGGGGCAGCGCCCGCGCCGCGCCTGTGGCCGCGTGCCTCGCTCAGAGCGGCGCTGATGTGGCCGTGCGCCTCGCTAGGGGCAGGGCCAATGCTGTGGCTGTGGCCGCGTGCATCGCTCAGAGCGGCGCCGATGTGGCCGCGCGCCTCGCTAGGGGCAGCGCCAGTGCGGCCGCGCGCCTTGCTAGGGGCAGCGCCGATGTGGCCGCGCGCCTCGCCAGGGGCAGCGCCAGTGCCGCGACTGCCACCACGCGCCTCGCTAAGGGCAGCGCCAGTGCCGCGACTGCCACCACGCGCCTCGCTAGGGGCAGCGCCAGTGCCGCGACTGCCACCACGCGCCTCGCCAGGGGCAGCGCTAGTGCCGCGACTGCCATCACGCGCCTCGCCAGGGGCAGCGCCGATGTGGCCGCGCGCCTCGCTAGGGGCAGCGCCAGTGCCGCGACTGCCACCACGCGCCTCGCTAGGGGCAGCGCTGGTGCTAGGGCAGTGGCCGCGCACCTCGCTAGGGGCAACGCCGATGTGGCCGCACGCCTCGCTCAGGGCAGCGCTCGCGCAGTGGCTGTGGCCGTGCGCCTCGCCAGGGGCAACGCTAGCGCTGTGGCCGTTACCGCGCGCCTCACCAGGGGCAACGCCAACGCTGTGGCCATGGCCGCGAGCCTCGCTCGAGGCAGCGCTCGTGCCGCGGCCGTGCGCTCCACTCAGTGCAGCGCCGGCGCTATGGCCGTCGCCACGCGTCTCGCTCGGGGCAGAGCCGGTGCCGTGGCCATGCTCGCGGAGCTCGCTAGGGGCAGTGCTAGCGCTATGGCCGTGGGTGCGCCTCGCGCCAGGGCATATGTAGCGCATGCCCGCGCCATGCATGCTACTGCGCCTCCCGCTAAGGGCGACACTCGCGCCATGGCTGTGCGCCTCGCTCAGGGCAGCACTCGCGCAGTGGCCGCGGCCGTGCGCCTCGCCAGGGGCAGCGCTCGCGCAATGGCTGTGGCCGTGCGCCTCGCTAGGAGTAGTGCCGTGACTGGCGCTGTGGCCGTCACCGCGCGCTTCACCAGGGGCAGCGCCAGCGCTGTGGCCATGGCCGCGAGCCTCGCTCGAGGCAGCGCTCGTGCTGTGGCTGTGGCCACGCGCTCCACTAAAGGTAGCATCGGTGCCGTGGCCGTACGCCGAGTGCGCTCTGCGCCCGTCCAATCTGAGGTACCTCCCCCCCCCCTCGGACAGGCGCAAGACCGCACGGCGCACAATCCCACGGGACGCCACCCGCAAAAAGCTAAGCCTAGCAACGAAAAACGCCGCCCGCCGCCACGCCCGCAAACCCGCCGCCCGATCCCGCATCTCCTGACCCCTAAGCCAAACCACGCAACGATCGCGCCCGACACGGACATCCCGCAACACCTGAAGCCGCAGAATGAATCACGCCGCCCGATCCCAGGCCCGCCGCTGAGCCATACGCACCGCGCAGCACGAAGCCACGCGCTTGGCACGGCTCATCCCGACGCTCATCCCGGGGACCGCCGCACACCTAGGCCGTGACGTGCTAATTAACCAACGCGGTGGAGGCACGCACGCCCATGCAAAGCAACAAGCAACAACCGCCGCGCACCTAGGCCACCCGAGATTGAGAAACACGGGGACAATTCAGCAAAGGCCGCACAATTTTAAAAAAATCGCGCAGCGCTCCCGCCGCGATGGGTCGGCTCTGCCGAAAAATCCACGCGATTCCAATTCCCAAGCAACTGTGCGCTCGTGACACGAGCCCGTGCGTTATGCGTGCACAAGAAGCATGCTAGGGCAGAAGCGCGCCTGAATCTCCTCGCGGCTCAAAGTACCCGGAGATCGGAACTTCAAGAACACCTGAAACCCGGCATCACCAACCCGCAGCCAAACCGACACGCCGCCCAAAGCGCACGACAAAACATCCTAGACCAAAAGAAAGAATCTAGAGCAACGCGTCAACGCAAAACACGTTTTCGTTCGTAAAAGTAAAAATAATTCCAAAGCATATACGCAAAGGACGCTACTACGCCACGTCAGAGCAGCCGTTCCATCCGAGGACAGAACAGACTCAAAGTACATTCGCAAAGGGGAGGGAGGACCAAGGGCCCCAAGCCACCTCCTCCATTGCTAGGTAGTCGTACCAAACTACGTCGCGGATCAAAGCACTCGGAGAATTCCACTCCTAGAGCACCTGAATCCCACAACCACGCACCCACCAACACGAAGCAGAAACGCACGACACATTGTTCTCGATTTCATAAAACAAAACGCCGGGCGAAAGGCATTACGCAAGGGGGGTGCAATCAGAATACGCAGAAACAGAAATTTTCAGGAAGCGACCGGCAAAAACGATCCAATTACCATTTTGTAGGAGCTACCCCTCCAGTTTCTTCTCTTCTTTACACTTTCGGGCTTAACTATTACTAACTATTAAACGCCCGCACGAGGTATGGTTTCGATTGGTCCACTATTCGGAATTCGGTTTCGTAATTCTTCCTAGTATGCTTTCAGTGTATGCTTTCAATACACATATACAGCGGTTACGGTTTTGTACACTTATTATGTTACACTTATTCAGTTCAGTTCTCATCATCGAAGCTGGCTGCCATAGAGTTCTTAAGCATCATGAAACTCAACTCGGAACTCAACTGTACTAAGTACTCCGTACAGCGATCTAGGCACCTCACACCAGCATCATTCAGATCGGTCCTACTGTACTCCGTACTGAGTACTTTTTATAGTTGTAGTTGCTTTTTGTACTTAGCCGTTTTCTTAGCCCTTTTACTTGCGTCTCTGGCTCTTGTGCTTGCCTCCTAGCACAGTTGGCTACATAAAAGCTTTTCGGTCCTTGCCACGGGACACTCGTCAGTAAGCTTGTTGATGAAAAAACTAGGATACAGTAAATTTCGTTGGTGGCCCCTGGCCGGTTTCTGGCCGGTGTGCATTTTTGTCCGGGCCGGTCGGCCCGGTCGGGCCGCCTTCGGAGCGGTGTTTGTTTTGCAATGGGGCCGATGCATATTTTAGTTTGTTCGGAACGAACACTGCTATTACTAGCAGCTATGTGACTTTTAGGAGCTCTTGGATGCTACCTTATAGTTGCCAATAGCAGAAGGTGTGTGATACATTTGATACAACCAAAAAAAGCAAAACACGGCCTTGTCATTATATATTTTTGGACATAGAGTATTATGCTCCCTACTAGTTTCCCTTGGCCTCCTAGGTAGTACAATCTGAGCCGTGCAGTATTGCTGCCTGCAGTAATTGTAGTATTCTGCAGTAATCTCGTGCTAATCGGTTTCCAGCACACCGGTGTCTGAGGCTACGGTATTATACTATGATAATACATGGACATATGCATCATATGTTCCGCTACAACTGCTGTGATGCATGCTCGTCCGAAGATACTGGTGGTACCTCAGCAGACGGTATTGATACACTATGGGCGGCGATCGATGTGTCATCCTCCTGTAGCTCAGCATGTGTCAAATCGTTGCGTGTTTGGACGTATCGGCATATGCGCCTCACCAAAACAGTCATCCCAAAGACCCCGACCATAATTAGTGTACAGAGTCCACCAAGTCTGAAGATGATGTACGCTGAAGAGCTGCCCTTTGGCGCAGAGTGATGGGTTTGTTCTGTTTTGGGTGATGGGGATGGTGCCGAGGCCGGGGACAATGAAGCGGTGCGATCAGTTGCCACTATAGTCGAAGTTCGATTTCGGAATTCGCAGCCGGGACCGTAATATCCCTGCGCGCACGTGCAGTGGTATTCTTTCGGCCCAATATTGGAAGAGACATTGGGGGTCACATTGAAAGCAGAGTCAGATAGGTGCAATGCACACCCCCCGTTGAGTCCGATGCCATGTCCGGAACATGGTGTGGAGTAGAAGTTGTCAAGGCCTGGGCATGCGAGGGAGCAGTTAGTATGGGGAGAAAAGTGCCCATTAGCACATTTGGGACAGTATGTGGGAGCAGTGCAGCGATACGCTGCGATAGTCACAAAAACAGTGTAGTTATAGGCGGCCGCGAATGATATTGGCACTGGATTCTCCATATCTGTGTCAGATGTTTCAGCACCACTGTCACTACCATCATCGTCCTTAGCAGAACGCGAAGAGGGGGTGTGCATCCTCTCCAGAAGTGCCGCGTTACCGTTGTGCGTACTGCGCGCACACATCACAAAGTGTACACACATATTTCAGAGAACACTCTTCCGCATTGATCAATCATCAGCAATCGCAAATTCACTATCATAACAAAGCCTGCTTGAGGTGTGCGCGCACATGCGTATGCAACCCTGTCTGCATAATAATTGTATTGAATTAAACAACAATACTTGTATGGCATAGCCACTTTTATAAGAAGCTTACTACGTACTTCATCGACCACAAAAGTATGCTGCGGTAAAACGGACATAGATGGCGATTGACTTGGCTATATACTTAGTTAATATGGTATCCACTGCTTGATATTGCAAGGTGGATTCTTCTGTCACGTTGCAAAGATATGTTTGTGTCACAGACCGCTCAGGGCGCCAGGGGGAGCGGTGTTTCAAAAATGTTTCCCAAAAACTGTAACCCCTAGCTTCAATTTCAACGTACAAAAGCCCCAAAGCCCACCCTCCCAGAAGTTGTACAAAGCTCACAAAATTGGCTCAGCATGACGTGACACGATTCCAAGAGCGGTGGCTGCCTAGTAGTCCAACATATATATATTTATGGCATTGCAAATGATCTGCAACAGACAATAACAGTTCTTCAAATCAACCGATGAGCCATCAATCAACGACGACATCTGCTGAGCTTGCACGCCAAATAAATTATGTGTCACACAACGAGCTATGTGTCACTGACAGCTTCATTTTTTGCCAAAGAGCGCAAACTGAAGTGAAGATTCCCCTCGCCCCCCAACCCCCCTCAACGTGTTTTGTTGGACCAACTGATGACAGAAGCGTCAATTGATGACAGCATTCAACTCTCACAACATATGCGGCTCAGACGGAATATATTTTTGTCGGGGCCGTGTCAAGCTTGCACAAAATGCAAAAAAAAAACAAAGTGAAGTTACGTCGGTGTTCCGTTTGTGTTCTGTTACGTCAGTGTTCCATGCTTATTTTGTTCTCCCAAACCTTTCGGACCGCCGAGTTGGACGATCGATAATCATCTGGCTAACACCAAATCTGTGGCACAGGCGCAGTCTTTTTTTGCTGTTATCCGAACATGTTCTTTAAAACCAATTTACATATTTGTAAGAGACTTCTTGAGCTATCAACAATTCAGTTCAGTTGGTCGTTCAATTAGCCTAGAGTGTTGCAGTGTGTTCAGATCAAAATATATAATACACAACGATCGGAGCCTGTTCCGTCATATTGGCATTTATCTACAAAAGCAGAGTCGGCCATCATTTGGTGGCATACCGCATGGGACTCAATGCTTCCTCATGTCACACGGCAGCGTCATCACCAAGCCGCTGACCACTGACCCAAGTTTGTTGTGCAGCACGCTTTTCTTTTTTCCGGTTCTGCACGGGTGACTGTTGTTTTTGTTGGTAATGCAAAATTTCTTTTTGTTGGTAATTGGCATATTTCTTCTTGTGCAGTTGGTTGGTCGTACTGGCTGGCCATGGCAGATTCACATAGGGTTGGCTCTGGCCGATGATTGGCCACAGGCCATCATCATTCTTGGCCATTAAGATTTGTATGATTTTTTTGTGTAATTTTCAAAAACGTTTTATACCGAGTATTAACATATTCGGCACTGAGCGCGACACAGCCCCTGGTCGTACACAAACATTCCTACCCTACTATGCCAAGGTCTTGGTAACGCTTGGGACCTATGACACAAAAGTTCAAAATTTAAGATCGCGAGATATAAGCAATTTAAGTATGGTTAAGTATGGGTAGTAAACGAGTGCTATCGGCCATAACTTGTCGATACGGTGGTCAGTTTGATCCCGTAAGTGTTTAGAGTGCTTTGGGCAACCTGTTTATCAGATAAAACATCTTTTGCACTTTTGTGTCATAGGCCCCAAGCGTTGCCAAGACCTTGCTATTTGGATTCAATCTAATAGACATCAATACCCATGCAGCCGGCACCATGCTACCACATAGCATGGTGCAGCTCAGCCTGAAATCGAAATTCAACTACAAGTGAGTGAACGTCGACTTGGTTGTTGCCACACAACAACGGATGTAGTGGATGGCGTTGAGTTGTGGCTAAATCGCCAAAGCTTCACTCAATCATATCTCACTGTATGGTCGAGAAACCGTCAAAACACCTTATCGATCATCGTCACTGGCGAGGATCAGCTATCAGTGCACAGCACCTTCGGTACGCTGACTGTGAGCAGCAGCAGTGGTCGCCACCGTGAGTGCCAGCAGCAGCGTCAGCGTCAGCGTCAGCATCAGCATCTGTGCCGGGGCACTAGACTAATATACTCAGAAGTTATTTTTGTGTGAACATGTAAAGGTACGACATTCTTTTTGTATTATATCACTGGAACAGGGCCAGATTATTTAGGTGTTAACGTTCGTTACGATCTGAGTTCTGAAGACCGTACACTTCTCAAGTGCTCTACTTATTGCAACTCAGGCAACTCGGTCCACCGACCCAACTACCCGATGTCGTGTCACGATGCACCGTTCGGTTCCGACCCGATCATATCTCGATTCATTCCATTTCTGATTTGATGCTACATCTTCGATTCTGATGTCTCGTCAATGAACTATCCCGATGACGGTTATACAGTTCTGTCATACTGTCATACTGTCACACTGTCATGCCGTCATCGGATCACATCGTCAACCCCTAGACATCTGATACTCATTTTTATCGTCTCTTCAATCTGAACCTGAATTCGACCGTAGTCCGATGATCTGACCAAGTGTCACCATGACAGTCATACAGCACTCTCATACTAATGTACTGGCATACTGGCATACTGTCATACTGTCACACTGTCATACTCCGGACAACTGGTACTCATTCTTCTCGTATTCGCAAGTCCAGCTTCACTGTCACCGTGTAATCCCACGATTCTCTCATGATAACTCAACTCTGTCAGTCACGCAGTGCCTCCTGGCACAACTCTCCCCCCCTTAGGAGTGATCCATCTCCCGAAATCACTCCATTCTAAGGTACCTAGCTAAGATTCCAGTTCTTAGGTATTCTGGTTCCTCTTTCAACCACGGTGTCAGCGCTCTAAGTAGTGACCACAGTAACGTCGCTCTCGATAGTGGTCACAGCGGTATCGCTCCCGCCGTCGCTCTCAGCGGCGGGCACAGTGGCGTCGCACTCGATGATGACCGCAGTAGCGGCGCTCTTGGTGACTACCACAGTGGCGGCGTTCTCCGTGGGCACAACGCACGTGGTGGCGACGCTGTCGGTGATGGTCACAGCGGTGTCGTTCTCGCCGTCGCTCTCAGCGGTGGCCACAGTGGCGGCGCTCTCCGTGGGCACAATGCTGTGGTGGGGGTGTTGGTACAAAACCTAGTGGTTTTTGTACACTATGTAGTGGCGTACCACTATATAGTGGAACTGGTACACTATATAGTGTACCAGTTCCACTATATAGTGGAATTGACCACTATATAGTGTACCAGTTCCACTATATAGTGGAACTGCTACACTATATAGTGTACCAATTTCACTACATAGTGGAACTACTACATTCTTGTCTATTACCCTTTGCTAAATTGGCTCATTCGCTTGAATAGCTGCTAGGGGCTTCCTCGAAGGTCCTTTGAAAATTTGGGGACCCATGTTGTCAAGTTCTCGAGCTGCTCTTTCTGCAGTGTCTTGTCAAAATTTTGATCCGAGGCCATCTTGGCCCTCTAAATATTGGTTAAAGTAGCCTGAGTATCAGTCAATTTGATATACTGCTTGAGTAACAAACCATCGAGATTAGGGTTTAAGCAATGATGCCTCGACAATCTTCAATCATTCCTCGATAATACTCGACGAGGACCCCGCCCTCCCGATACAATGATAGAAATGGTGCACTATATAGTGAAACTGTATTTTTGCGAGCGACGGTTCAAAAAATTGAATGACATACAGTACACATTTACAAGATCCCAACAACCCGATGCCATCTTCGCGTGTTGGGTACGCCACTATATGAAAAATCACGTTCCACTATATAGTGTACCAGTCCCACTAGGTTTTAGACAAAAATCACTAGGTTATGTCATGTCACCCCTGTGGTGGTGACATGTCTAGAGACGTTGTCGATGGTGGTCACAGCAGCGTCGCTCTCGCCGTCGCTCTCATCAGCGGTGGCCACAGTGGCGTCGCACTTGATGATGACCGCAGTAACGGCGCTCTCGGCTGTGACCACAGTGACGGTGCTCTCCATGGTGATCACGGTGGCGTCGCCGTCGATGGGCCCACGATGTCGCTCTTACTCCACGCGGCGTGTGGTTTTACAGCCCTATCCCGGGGTGCGGTCGTCCAAAGCGCTATCGGTGGTGACCACACTGGCGGTGAGATGCTGGACCGTGCGGCATTATCCAGCGGCCACGAAGAAAATTTGTGCGTGGTGTCTGCTTCCCCTGTTCGTCGTCGGTTGCTGGGATCTGACAATAATGTCGTCGCCACGGTGACGCCACATCAGTTATCAGCGGCAGGGGTCGACTTCTAAGCTTAACCGCCTTCTAAAAAGGGGTCTTTACTCAGTGCGCCCTCACACCCTTTGGGGCAGGGTCTGGGACTGGTCATGCCAGTCACTGATTTCCCACATGGTGAGGACAGTTGGCCGGTCCCCACACTGATCCATCAGGAGCAGTAGTTTTCGTGACAGGTCGGTTCGCCGACTGGGCTTTGACGGAGCGGTCCGAGCACTCTTGTGCCATCGAATAAGCCGCCGCAGACAGATCTAAAAAGAACCGGCATTGATGGCTTTCCGACCACTCCCCCTCTTCCTCCTTTTCGACTGCCTGGGAGACATCAGTCATAGTCTCTTCCTTCAAGTTTAATCCCTCCTCCTCTTCTCCTTGTGCTACTTGAAGGGTTTCTGCCATGGCCTCTTTCATCATTGCTTCCCACTCTCCTTCATCCCCGTCGGCAGCGCGCGACACATTTGGAAGCATAACATCCCAATTATGGTCATCCGACCGTTTTCTTTGAAACGCGTCGTCGCGCACTGCTGCCATCATTTGGTTGCGGTCGAGTCCCTCCCCTGTGAGCTCTACCGGGCAGTGAGGAGTGGCGTCAACGATGGTGGTCGGGGCGGCTGCTTGTGGCTGCTCCTGTTGTGGCATATGAACGAACACGTTCTCAAAATCAGGTGGGTACCGGTTACGGCGATGTTGCCACGTATTGTCAAAGCCTGGATCAGCTTCAAACTGGATTCGCGCCACCAGCTCCGGTGTGTACTTCCCTGCTGGCCAATGCTCTTCCGGTATCAAACTTGGATGCAGGGTGGTTTCTCGCAGGTAGGAGTACCGGTTGTAGAGGAACATACGTGCAAACACTTTGTAGCAAGCCGGCAAAATCTCGTCTTCGGGACTGCGTGGTGAGGAGTTTGGCGAATCTGGATCCTCTTCATTTGTCCTGGTGTTCGTCCAGCGAGTGAGGCTGCCGGGGACCCTGCGGGGATAATTCCCCGGCCACGGTCGTTGGCGATGGCTGTCCCATCCCCGTCCCCTCTGTAAGGTGGGTTCAAACGCGGCCCACTGCGAGAACAGTTCCCCTTCTCGTCTGATGGTCCTTCGTTCTTCTTGACGGAGGAGGTATTGCTCGTCTTGTTGCCGCGACACATGTTCCCACCAGAAGCCATCTTCCTTGCGTAAGGCTTCGCTCTTCGCTTGGCTCGCTTGTCTGAACTCATCGAAGATACGATGCGCAGAGAGGAGGTCTTCCTCTCCCAGGTCAGGTCGCAAGCAGAGCTCATAGTCGCCGTCCACGCTGAGGGCTGTTCCATTTATTGTCGCAGGAAGGGGGGGTTAGGATTTCCGTTTTTGTCCGCTGGGGTGGTGGGGGTCACGTGATGGCACTGTCCGCTGGGCAGGTGTTGTCCGCTGGCTGGGTGGGTGTGGGTTGCTAAAGTTAACAGTGGAGAGTGTCCGCTGGGGAGGTGGGGGTCAAGAGCAATGATGTCCGCTGGGGTGGTGGGGGGGGGGGTCAAG
>LGRX02031054.1:0-19508 GCA_001247695.2 Cymbomonas tetramitiformis | reverse complement strand
GAAGTTCACCCTTCTCATCCATGATCAATTGCAGTCCCAGTCTCTTCAACCTTCGAGCTTCAGCTTGTTCTTCAGCATCGTCAGCTACCAAGTCATCGAACTCGCCGACGTCATCCTCGGTGTCATCATATTCAGGCGAAGTTGGCTCCCATTTCGGACTGGCAGTGTCCATGTCATATATGACACCCGCGTCATCTTTGTCATCCGAATCTGGTAGCTTCTCCATACTGTTAGTGACACCTGCGTCATCATTGTCATCAGAATCTGGTAACTTCTCCTTACTCCAGGACACAGCGCCTGTACCCGAATCTTCACTGTTCGTAGACGCTGAGTGTGTAGGCTTACGCCCCTGGTAGGGAATTCCATGATATTCGTCATCGTCAATCACAATCGTCGGATTCCAGTACGCGATCCCAACGCGGCTGATCGGTAATGAGAATGGCGCTACCGGCGCCTTCAACTGAGTGGCGTCTTCTAGAAACCAGCCGCCGCCCCTATTACGCTCCCAGCGGCGTAGCGCACCAGAAGGGTGTACGATAATATGCTGCCAGCTATAATCGAGTCCAGGCTTTCGCTCCCCATAGTACGAAGTCAATGGCTCGGGAGTCCCCTTCCGAGCCCATTGCCATCTCACTGCCCCAGTATGCATAAATACAATATGCCAATCGAATGGCTTGGCCGGGCTATTGTTCCCTGGCACAGTGCAGGTTTTTTGTGTTCCATATTTAATCTATAAAAAATACATATAAATGCCCAAATAATCGATTATTTATCGATTGTGCCGATTATCGATACCGTTTTCCGGATATCGGATTGTATCGATACCGAAAATCCAAACCGATATACAGTAATCGCCCATATTTAAGAAAACAGGGATTTTGGGCCAGCCAGCCGTACTCATCGAGTTGGGTAACCCCCCCCGCGTCATAAGAGAACTCCGAAGAATAGTAAGCCATTTTCTTTCAATTAGCCAGCTATTTTCTTAAATTTTCATTCATAAACGCTTAAAACAGCCATAATTTCAGGAAAAATCGCCTGCGGCGCCAGCATAAAGGTTGCTTATTTCGGGAATTTTCTTAGCCGAAAAAGCCAGCCAGTCGTACTCATCGAGTTGGGTATACCCCCCCTCAACGTTGCTTAACGTCGGGTTTTCTTAAAAGTGAGTGATTACTGTAGAGCCCTGCAACTTTGCATCTTGCAGTTTACTAATTTGGCACAAGCTGCTGGATTTGGCACAGCGACACCTAAAATCTGTCACCTGCCTCATCCTAGAGTAGTCTGGGTGACCGTCACTCGTAGGCCGAAACCTAATCCCTGCACTTAAAGTCAGGTATATGTTTATCTCTTTTATCTCATCAATTCGACCGTTCTGATATCGAAAACCCTATCTTAGGGTATAACGACACATAGATATATATCGGCCCTGTATATCTAGCAGGTTTTGGTTCGCACCATCGCTTTTGCACTGCTTCTACTATGAGTAAGGCCTTCCACAGATTTCGTGAAATTTTTTGCGAAATCTAGGTACCTAAAAAAATCAAAAAATTTTGAAGAAATATAGGCTGCAAATTTTCGTGCCCGCGAAATTTGGGGGAGAAATTCGAAATTTGGCAAATTTCGCATTTTGAGTGGTCATTGTATCATTATGGCCGTCTGCCCACAGGAATTCAGCCGGAATCGTCGTTAACACTGTGTCATCAACGAAATCGTGAGACCCATCCAAGATCAACCAAGATCCAACCGTTTCACACACAATTGGGACTTAGCACACCAAGACACCTTCAACAACACTGTCAACAATTGTTAAGCCCCGATCCCCTCGCTGATCTGGTTGCACCTTACACGCAGTACGCACACTGAACCGAAATGCCCGACAGTTTAGTAGCTAGCTATAGCTCCGACGAGGAGGAGGAACCTGAGTTAAATGTGTTGGAGGAACGTGCCGCTCGAAAGGAGAGCCAACCGGTAGTAAACGTTTTGAATTTGTTGATTGACATGTTTTGAAATAATAAAAGCTAATAAACTACGTAGTGCCATGTATCATTGTTTGCTTGTGTCGTTAACTCGTCATGTCGCATGTGTACAATCGGAACTTTCTTAGCTCGAGCAATCTACTAGCCAACGAATCTCTTAACATGAATGCCCGTATACCGCCCCCCCTGCCCGGTTGCCCCCAAACGATCGATGGTTGCTTTCTTATTACCAATTTTCTTAATACTATGAATGTTTCAAAAGTTAGCCTGTATATTGTACTCCTTTGTATGTTTGCAAAATCTGAGGTTTCGTGAGAAATTCTCGAAAAATCTGCGCGAAATTTAGGTGAAAATGAGAAATATAGGTAAAAAAATCTAGGTAAATTTCCGCGAAATCTGTGGAAATGCGTAACTATGAGTGGCTAAACGCCGACGCTTGGGATGGGGTGAGCGGTCGCTAGGGGAGCACACACGGTTCAGTGGTATGACCTAGGCAGCTTGGTTGATTGAGCGGCTTCGCGGACGGTGCACTTGGGCGTTTTGCGAGTTGATTTTACGTTGGCTGGATTTTACCGTACTTCCGGTCGATATCACACCGTTTGCGGTACCCGGGAATCCTTTAATAAGTCCACACGACTTCATCGAGTTTTTCGTCCTTATCCGCGAGTTTACGCTCTCGACGACCACCACCTCTTGGCCGCCACCACCGCGACCGCTTCCCGTTCACACCCGCTTGCTCCACCCCTACAGCCATTTCATCATGGTAGCCACCAGATCGACTTCGAGCGCTCCTCTGCGGAGGAGGAACCTAGCAACTATTTTCGACCAAGCTGCTGCCCGACATGCAGCCACTCCCGGGACTCCAACGGCGACTGTCCATCCGGCAGCGGGACCCGCTGCGACGTTCGTGGCAGCTATCCGAACTTTGATCCGCACCAGGCACGACGAGAAGGCCGCCAAGTTTGTCGCCAAGAAGTGTTTCGGTCTGAAGTAAGGACGAGCGCTTCCATGGTGACGAGAAGAACGTGCACGTCATTTTTACCCGCATGGTAGCCGCTCTTCGCGAGGCTTTCGTGGCCGAGGACGAGCAGCTGAGCGACCTCTTTGTACTCGACGACGCCGGAATCACGGTGCGAGCGGAGAGCAATCAGCTCCTTTTCTCCACCCTTGAGCTCCGCGTGCATCCTTCCAGTCCGGCTTCGGACTGGTTGGAGAGCTCTGCTCAGACGTTTCCCGCGGATGGGAAACGGGTTCTGCTCGAGTTTGCGCGTAAGCTGCTTCATGCCGACGCACCCTTTCAGGGGACGTCGGACTTGCTGGCAGTTGAGCTGGGCTACGGCAAGGACCCCAATGAGGCAATCATGGACTTCAATGCCGCGCTCGCCGCCGCGAAACGCAAGAACGCACCCTGGACGAGGACGACGTCAAGGCGCAGTTCATTCAGGCCATGGACGCCGACTACTACAGGCCTGTGGTGTCGCGGCTCCTGTTGCACGACCAGCGGGCAGCGCAGTCCTTGTTGACCATTCAGCAGTGGGCGCGTGAGTGTCATGCGGCTCACGTGCGGGCTGGCACGGCTACGCAGAAGTCGGCTGCGGTTGGCAGCCACATGTTGCCTGCGAGGTTTGGCGACCCGCCGGGTGGACACACTTCTGCGGACGCCGACGTGATGGAGATCCTCCTCGCGTTACTGCGCGTCCTTTCCGACAAGGTCAACGGGAAGGGCTTCGCTCCAGGGCACATATCTTCCTAGAATGACTCTCGGCCCGGAATCAAGAAAAACACGTGTTTTTGCTAATTTTCAAATGTTTTCCATACTTAAGGATGAAAAATCGACCGGCCCGCTTTCGGCCCGGAGCTCTTTTTGGGCGCTGCTCTCGGCCCCGGGCCGGCCAATCCCCATAAGATATGTGCCCTGCTTCACTCCCCGCGCGGAGAAGCCTCACAACCCACGCCCAGGGTTGAAGCACCGCTTCGCGGCTTCTCCGCTTCCGGAGGGGAATTACTCGCAGGGCAATTCGAAGCTTGTGGCGTTTCATCGTGGGACTGGACAGGCGATTCCACTTTGTCAGCACTCGACGTGCACGGCGGCACAGGCTAGGCATTGGCACCGCGACTGCCCGCACGGCGGTCCGCGTGCGGAGAAAACGGCTACTGGGCAACTGGGGCGCATTCTTTTGCGGTTCAAGACGTGGAGGGCGACTTCTACGCCGCTGCCTTCCAGCACGCCATCGACAGCAACGACGCCGACCGCTTCGACGCGCTATGCTTCTTGGCGGGCGGCAAGCCCGTAATGCTCGAGGACCTCTCCGCCGCCTCCTTCTGTGTGGGCGACACCGTTGAGACTCACGCCATCGACAAGTATCTGGGGTGCTGCCAACCCGTTGACACCCGCTTCGGGGTCTGCGCGGTTGGTGGTGCCATGAACGTCAACAACTTCCAGGTCAACGACATGATCCTTGACGGCGCTCTGGTCGTGCCGCCGCCGCCAGCACCGCCTGCCGCTCCGCAGTCGGTGGTGTCCGACGAAGGCATGTACCCCGTTAGCGCGCTGCACGCCCACGAGCCGGACACGTCCTTCATGGACAGGTTTGCGGCGAGACTTGAGCTCACTAACCCTGACCCGCGCCCCTCGCGATGCATTGCATGGGGCCCGTGGCACCCGTTGATTCGGTGACAGGGGAGGAGTCCGAGGATGACGACGAGGGTAGTCCGCCGCCGCGGCAGGCTTTGGGCTGCGGCAGACCGCCGGTGGGCTTTGGATATTCCGCCCTGACGTCGCTCGCGGTTTGCATGCTTTTCATCGTGTGTGCCGCTGCTGTACCGTCGGCCGCTTCAGCCTTCGGTGGTGTTACGGCATGGGCGCCGAGGCGGCTCCACCGGTCGGTGGTGTCGTTCACGGGCAGCCGGGAATGCTTCTAACGCCGACGACGGCCTTACGCACATCTTCAATCGACAATCGAGGTTTAGGTTCTACCCACAATTGCCCCACGCATGATTTATCCGCAGCACCGGAGCACACCGACGACGAGATCGGTGGTGTTGATGTGCTATCACCCGCAGCTATCCCACCGTTCCGGTATTGGCAGCCGGCGGGGTGGTACTTCAATTTGCGTGGTGATTACCCTGGCTGGCTTTGCCTTTGGCACCCGGGTCCCTCGCAGCCGCATGTGGCTGCTCCGACCCTTCCGATGCCGCCCTCGCCAGGTGGTGCTCCGCCATCGCCGTCGCCGGACTATCGTATGCCCCACCCGCCTCGGACGAGGGGGGCGAGGGTGGACCCTCTTCGATCGGGCGCAGAGATCGACTGGTTACACCGGGCACAATTGACAACAACATCGGCGCTTTCTCATTTTGCTCCACGCACGCATGAATCCTCAGACAGTGTACACACCGACTATGTTTCGGAAGACAGTGGTACCAGCTCTCCTGGGCGCTGTGGCAGTGGTACCGGCTCTCCCGGGCGCTGTGAAAGTGGCTAGTGCTGACGTGATTGAGATTAACCTGCCTTCAATTTGAGATGCTGTAGGTGCAGGTTGCCCCAAGATGGGCTCTGTTTCGGGTTTTCAGTGTATCAGAATTCGGCAGTAGAAAGTGGCGGCACAGCTGCTGCACTGCCTGTTCGGGAAAGGGGGCCTGGCCAGTATGAGCACAGTGCCTCATGACCCACTAGCATTGACTTTTCTGCCTCCCGGTAGGCATTTGTTTCCGGTTTCGGCTACCTAGTTTGGTCTCCACACTAGGTGGTGTGCTGGATTTGGCACAGCGACACCTAAAATCTGTCACCTGCCTCATCCTAGAGTAGTCTGGGTGACCGCCACTCGTAGGCCGAAACCTAATCCCTGCACTTAAAGTCAGGTATATGTTTATCTCTTTTATCTCATCAATTCGACCGTTCTGATATCGAAAACCCTATCTTAGGGTATAACGATACATAGATATATATCGGCCCTGTATATCTAGCACAAGCCCTTGCAAGATGCGAGAACTTGGAGAACATGTCGAGCGAGGATGGGACTAATACCTTGAACATTGTGCGACACGTCGAATCAGACCACACCCATGATCTTAACAACCTCCGTCGCACCCGTGACTTGAACATATCTTCCGTAGGCAGTGAAACTCCACGAGGTGGCCAATATGACTCTCTACGCGAAGACATGTCGAGCGAGGATGGCACTAATGATATCACCAACGTTGTGGGTCACGAACCCTACCACTCCCATATGATCCGAACAACCTCCTTCGCACCCGTGACTTGAACGCATTTTCCAAAGGCGATGAAAGTCACCTAGGCGGTCAATATGACCCTCGACGCGAGGACATGTCGAGTGAGAATAGTTCTAATATTACCAATAACGACGTCCTTGGCACCCGTAGTGACTTGAACATATCTTCCGAAGGTAGTGAAATTCTACGAGGCGATGAAAATGAATCTCTGGGTCATGGACGCAAGAAGAAGGCGGATAAGAATGGACTTGGAATTATTTCGTCTAAATACGGTGGTGGATGCAGCGGTAAGAGAAGTCGGTATGAACTACTCAAACAATATTGCAAACACGAAGAGATACGACACAACTTTTATGAACACCTTAATCTTAAGATCGTCGACAAAAGAAATGACGCGGGCACCCTTCAACGCGTGGATAAACGCGTCCGACATGACATTGGTCGACTTTTGAAGATAACGCTAAAGGGTCGCAATCAGTGCCACCCCAAAGAGTTCTTCAAAAAGCTTGTTGAAAAAGTTCCGTTGGCTCATCCTCGTGCACTTCGTCTACAAGAGGAATGGGAGAAGGAGCTTATCGCAAACGAGGAGACGACAAGCCTGAAAATCTTTTCGACCTCATTGAGCTATTTGTGAAGATTCACGTGTCACGAGTGGGTCGCAATGTCAATAAGATTGAACGTAAGGATAGGTCCAAGTACTCAGAATTTGTGAAGAAGTATATGATACCGAGCCAAGATGTACAAGCTGTTTTCAAAAGCAAGAAAATAGAATTGAGGGTACTTGTGTTGAATATGCTTCAAAAGAATTGTAAGAACCCAGAAACATGAAAGTCGTAAAAAATTGCTAGTAAGTATGCTATATTGTATCTTCTTGAGTATTTCTGCACCTTTGAGCTATCTTAATGTTCCAACAACTTTATTGAATTGTATCGTAACTCCCATGTAATTATTTACGGAATAGTTTTCCCGCGGCTCTTTCCAACTGCCTGTACATCTTTGCATCTTTAATATTAAGTTGTATTCTCCCGCGTTTTCGTGAATATTCTTACAGCTTTATTTATGCCTCCGAAAATAATGTCGAGAACCGACACAATTTTGCAGCAACCAGCATTTCCCGACGGTCTCTCCTTTACATCCCACACGCGTGGTCCCCCAGTCGGTTATCTCTTGACGATAGACTGAGCAGAGAAGCTCATTTGCTGAGCTGAGAAGCTCCGAATGTATATCCCTATATCGTCCTAAAAGACAGCCTATATTCCCCTATAATCCTATGTTTTCCTAGAATTTGTTGTCTCGTATTTTCCCTGAAACCCATCTTGTGCTTTCCTATATTATCCGAGTAGCAAGAACGTAGGAGAAACATTGCACGAGAGTAACCCAACGTTTTACTTTATCCATACATAAGTGGCTTGAAGACAATGATGCACCAGAATGCTCACTGCAGATAGGTGGCTTGACCAAGCTTGCTCAAGTGACATCCCTCTCCATAGCTCGTAACTA
Organism: Cymbomonas tetramitiformis; assembly: GCA_001247695.2. Classification (NCBI taxonomy): domain Eukaryota; kingdom Viridiplantae; phylum Chlorophyta; class Pyramimonadophyceae; order Pyramimonadales; family Pyramimonadaceae; genus Cymbomonas; species Cymbomonas tetramitiformis. Next base: position 11,805 of record LGRX02031054.1, on the reverse strand, counting down.
GCGGAGTATGCAACCTCAAAACCCTCACCGGTTTCGTGGTGATCGAGTCAGTCCACCCACCACTCCCGTAAACCAAAGCCTTGCCCCAAGATGAAGGTGAGGATGATAGTTGTAGATAGACTCTATGTGTGTAAACAATGGCACATGTGCTATCCAACACAAGTGGGACAACTCTTCTAGACTGGGTTGTTCCTTACACGAGGTGAATTCACCTGTGCGATTCATCTTCCACCAAGAGGTAAATGTCAAGGAAATCCACACGCATTGTATTTCAAGGTCTCAGCCCACCTCTGAAACAAAACCTATAACAAGCCTGGACGTCATAACAGATTGAAGTCCGAAAATATAATTATGTGCTTACTCGTAACAAGCATCGATGTCTGAACGGAACTGTAAAACCATTCACACCATTCCTCAAATTCCCAGCACATCACTGGAACTGAATACCCTAACTCGAAGTCTAAAGATAAGAGTGGATCTGTAAATACTACACATGACACACCTCGACGCCTGAACACACACTTATTACAGATTTATAGATATCACACAACTTGAGCACGACCCCCGAACGCAAATCAAAAGGCACGTGCACCCACACTGAACAACACGCACTGCTCCTTCACCATGCCACCTAAAGATGAACACAGCCCGTGACGGTGAGTACAAGAGAGTCCCGTTGTCAAGGAGGTGAGTGATTCCAAATATGGGAAATACAACAACGTAACACTTTTCGAGTGTTTGAACATAAAGGCAAAGAGCGAAAGGACATGCGTAGCAAGTTCTATATTCTGCATATTGCAAACTCATCCCGTCAATGGACAATATCAAGGATCAAGCTTGTACGAGCTATATATTCGGAATAATTTTTCTGCGCCTCTTTGTCTCATTTCAGTGCAACTCAAGAACATCTAACGAAGGGCACCGCTAGCAAACACACAAGTGCATGAGCCACTCGGGGCCCCACTAGGAGGTAAACAAGCGCACGAGGCACTAGGGGCCCCGTGAGAAAATAAACAAGTGCACGATACACCAGGGGGGCCGATGGGAGACAAATACTGCACGAGACACCATGCACGAGACACCATGGGCCCCGCGAGGAAACGAACAAGTGCACGAGACACCAGGTGCCCCGCTAGGAGACGAAAAGTGCACGAGACACTAGGCGCCCCGAGAGAAGGTCGATAAAAACAGAGTGAGGTGACTAGCCGTTGACAAACTATAACGTCGAGGTTTGAGCAATAGATTTGCTTTTATTGAGAGAGAAAGCAAGGTAGTTTGGAGCCCGATGACTCCATAGAGTCTTGTGCAAGATATCGGGGAGCGTTCACCAAGGCATGGAATCAATTGTTTGATATTCTGATACCATCAATATATCAGAATATCATAATCAATTGATGCCTATTTGATGCACAATCAGAATATTGCAATCGACTGATATCCACCTCCGAGAACTACAATCGATTGATGCCTAATCCGAATTATCACCATCGATCGATTCTCGATTTGCATTATCACAATCGATTGATCGTGACCGTGGGACATATCAGAATCGATTGATATTTGCATGTGACACACAACCACATATCGATATGTAGTATATAACTCCCTAACCGATCCTTCACTCCTGAATTTTAGGCTTTTCATTCGTCGCTAATTTGGCTTCGCTGAAGTGTGTTTGAGATGAACCAATAAACATGTAAATGACGCCCATCCTCAGATCGGAGGGGGGGTGTTGGAGGCTCTCGACTCGATTTGGTGGCATTCAAAAATCAAAATTTCTGGCCACGACCTGGACATCATTTTACAGTTCGACTATTGACTTCCCGTGTACGCCGTGTGAATCAAGATGGGTAAACGTGGACGTGGAAGTAAGCCTAACCATGTGAAACTGGTCGCCCAATGGAAAGGCCCCATCAAACGGACGCAGCAAACCCCTTTCGATCTTGTTGGCAGTGATGATATCGTTTACACGGTGCGAGAGATTAAGGGAGAGCGGGTGGCAAAAGGACCACGTAGTCCCTTCATAGATACTTATTAGATAGTAAATAGCAATTGTTGAAATACATAGCCTGCAATATCACGGCGTAGCAATTCTTGGGTATCATATCAATTGATGTAGCCTCGGTAGAAATCACAATCAATTGATGTGCATTTGCTAGAATTACAATCAATTGATAGTTTAATGTTACAATCACAATCAATCGATAGCTGCCTTCTTTTATCACAATTTATTGATAGGATAATTTGGAATATCACTATTAATCAATGAAAATTTTGGAATAATCAAAAACCATCGATGCTGCTTGTTCCAACTGATTCCATGCCTTGGCGTTCACTACGTAGCACACTGAGGATTTGGGTGAATATAACCGTTACGACCGGGAATGCCGACAACACAAGCATTCCTGGGAACTTCCGTGGCCAACCTTCGAAAACATTGGGGTTCGACGGTAAACAACGCGAGAGGAACTTCGTTTTCCTACTTCTCTGCGCCCTGCGGAAGGAAAACAGCTCCACAGCATGACTCTCATGAAAATTATGAAAACACCGGAATATGAGAGGATCCCTAGGTGAGGAAAAATTTCGGATTTTGACGTTAAGTCAATCCTGCGGGCTGCGGCAGCTCCTACGGAAGCTAAGCGACGGTGAGAGAACAAGGAAGGCTTCGAAAGCAGGGTTCCTCTTTCGGGCAACTAACGATAAGAAATGGAAATAAGAGTTTCAGACGAAGGGAGCAAGAGTTCCACTCATTTACGTGGGAAATAAGGACACAACCAACAGGTTGCTGGCAACTTCACACCATATCCACCTTTACAAAAAATCCTTTGCTGGACAACCGAAGTCAAAGATGTTTATAACCAGCAGGCATGGAGACCATTTGCATTATTTAAAAGGTCTACAATTGTTCTTCTCGCACAAAAAGTCGTCTGTCGGCGAAAAGCTCCGCGGCAGGCAACTCCACGTCCAAGCGCAGGAGCGTGACATGGACGGCATATTTTGGTCCGTGAGACCGTTACTCTTGTTCCCAGAGTTTCTCCGAGCGCGGCCGCTGAGCGGCTAGCGACACGCGAGGGTCGACGTTACAGCTGATCGAAGAGGCTCGGAGAAATGGACCCTTATGGACCCCAGAACGTTACAAACCCTAAGTCTAATTTAGTCCATAAGCTCTGGGAACAAGAGTAGACATCATGCCTATAAAAGAAAATGTAACATACTCCTACCGGAGACGTGATATTATTAGGTGCTCAGCGGTCAAGCCTGCCCCTCTGCCCTAACTGCTATTACCCAGTCCAGTGCACTAGAGAGTTTAGCCCTTGGGTTCTGCTAGGTGGTCAATGCCATGCTAACAGCATCTAGTCTGCAGCCATTCCTCATAACGGGAGGCTGCAGGATGAGGGCCTACGCCGGCAGGTCAAAGATGAAAACTAGTTTAGCACCCACCTAGCAGAAAAGGTGGATGCAAGAACCCCCGACTAGTGGAGCACGAACAGCAACGAACACGCTCCCAATCGGAGATTCAACTAGGGCGCCTATCCAAAGATACAGGCAGGTCAATGAGCTGACGTGTAATCACTGTCAGCCCCAGGGTTACCACTGTTTGTGAATGGGCAGTTTACAGTCAGGTTCTAGGATGTTCTGACAGAATATTGTGGTCTGTTGCTGCCACTTCCAGAATCCACGCCGCTGTCGCCGCTGAAAAACCCCCGGATGCGTCGTGGTGTGGGGGACTAAAAGCGGTGTCCGGCCGTTTGCTCAGCTCTCGCGAGTGGCCACCTGTGATGGCGCTTGACTAACACAAGCAAGGCCAAGCAGTGCGTTCAGTGCAACACACTAGGGAAGTACGCATCGGCGTTGGATCCTAAATGCACGAGTCGTGCACGTCAGTATCCACGCCGTCCGCCTCGTGCCAAGGGTCCTCGTACTCGCGAGGTCGGCAATGTCCTCGTCCTCATGGCTACCAGGCTGCTCTGCTGCCTTCCCCTTTTTGCTGATTCGCGGCGGGCTTGGCGGCACCGATGGCGGCTTTCCGCTGCGCTTCTCACCAGGAGAGGGCGGTTGCTCTGCTGTCGATGTCCGCACGACGTCGCTGAAACTGCCGAAGTCGCTGACTGCTCCGCTGCCATATGGCGGCGCAGCCAGACTGAAGTCTGTGGGCTGCACTTGCTCAGAGACTTTACCAAACGTGAATTTACCGCCTGGCACCACGGTTGGCATAGGGGAGCTGGTCGTGAAAAAACCCGTAGCTGCTGGCGGATGGTTCCGCTCCTCAGCTCTCCCCCTCGCCTTATGCCTCTGCGAGCTGCGTCGTTGCGTTCTGGCGTTGGGCCCCTGCGTGTGGGCGGTGCCTTGCGCGGATGGAGGAGGCGGAAAAGTCGATGTAGTCGCCAAGCCCGTCACGGTTTTGCTAGCCCGTTGAAATGCGGGAAAGCAAACCGTTACTGCCGTCGCCACTGCACGAGTGGCGTGCAAAGCCAAGTATGTCAGGGTCTGCTCAGGCGTGAGCGCGATGGTCTCGTCGTCACCGATGCACTCAGGCAGGGGTGCCCCTTGCCTTCGTGCAAGCCGTTGGGCTCTCAGCGCAGCCTGAGCCGTGCTGATGAGCAACTCCAAGCTCATTTCCGCAGCTTCGTGTTGCGGACTGGTCGCTAGTCCGCTCGATGCCGGCTTTCGCCCCCCCATATCGTGAAAGCCAGTGTCGACATCGGTTTCGGTTCCATCCCGACACCGATGTCGGTTTCATGATCTCAATAGACGTGATCGAAACCGGCCGGGACGGTGTCTCTTCCTCACCGGTCCTTGACCGAAACTGATGGTGTCTACCCTACGTCGCCACCGTGGAAATCGTAACTGTCGGCGAAAATCGGTCGCCGACACCGGTCGGAAACCGATATCGACGATAGATCTACTTTACCGATCTCGAAACCGTTGGCATAAAGTGACTATCGACACGTAGTCAACTTGACACAGGCAGGATGTTGTCGCCGTGTCACGTTATCGGTTCCAGACCCGAGACCGATCCCGGCCTGTCGCCCCACGTCACCCGAAAACCAGTAAAACTGAGACTCCGAGAGTATAGGAAATATTAGCTGTAACTATTCCATACGATAGTGTTTCGTATGGAATAATTCCAGCTATGCTCTGGCTTTCTCTTTGAGTGAATTTCAGCATCGTTTTGGCAAGCGTATCTAGATATTTCACGCACCAGTGCCGCAGCTTTCGCCACGCCTCTCATTTTTTCAAAACCTCCAGGGCGATATTTTGAATACTTTGACAGCTACAGTAAAACCCGGGTATTAAAAAACAGGCCCAAAATGCCAGCGCTGGCTTTCTTAAATTGAGATCGAGCCGAACGCAATCCAGCCCCAAGTAAGTTTCTTAATTGGCCCTTCTTTTTCTTACTCTTGACTCTTAATTGGCTGTCCCGCGCCTCAAGGGTAAAGCCAGCGCTGGCGTATTTTCTTTTTCTTAAAATTTTGGCAAAAATCCAGCGGCTGTTTCCTTATAGGTGCATTTTCTTATATCCCGGGTTTTACTGTAGCAACGAAGGTGCCAGGTCGTCGACCAACTTTTACTTTGGTCCATCCAAACGGTGAGTCATAGTATCCAGCGCGCGCTGCTTGCAGCCGTGGTGTGCTCTTTCCCTTTACTTGCTTGAAGTATCCATGATGAGCTGATGGACGCGCTTGCTGAGCAGGAGCCTGAAGTGGCCGAAGAGACTAGCGCAATCGATGTTGTGATTAGCAAGGAGATAGAGTTGTATGTGCATCTCCGTAAGGGTGCGGCGCAGAATTCAGCCCACAGGTGGAAGGACGGGAACTTTCAGCTTATGGCCTTCTGGGAGGCAAATTCTGCTGCACTCCCGGTGCACGCCGTTACCTTTCGTGGGGAGATTGGGTGCGTGAAGGGAACTTCTTCGAATGTTGAGCAAACATTCAGTGGAGCTGGTGTGGTCATGGGTGACTTCCACGCACATAATAGGAGCGCTGAACTATTTGAGTCCTACATGATCGTGCGCGGGAACTGGAAGTATGAGTTTTTGCGCTTTTCTGTGAAGCAGGTGGTAGATAGGTGTAAGCACAAATACGGGGGCTTGGAACCTGCAACTGCGGGTGTGGATGAGGAGTAGATGGTAGCAACACACTTAGATAGGATGTGTAGAGGGCTTTTATTGTAACTATAGTAATTTTTTTGTCCCTTTTATTCTTATTTGCTGTTATGTTGGAAAACCGATGTATTGTGGTAAAATGAAGCTGTCGATACCGAAACCGGCGGTACAAAGTACACAGCGATAGCATATGCATCCGAAACCGACCGGGCGTATCATAGCGACGTAACCTAGGAAAACCGAACTTGTTGGGTGTTTTGGTGGAGCGTGATGGGAAGAAACCGATACCGAATGGTAGTATATGTACTGCGACACCAGAACCGATGGTATAAATTGACAGACGTAATGTATGCAAACCGCATACCGTCGGAATAGACTCCCCCACGATACTTCGGTATAAGTTTGACAACCGATGTCGACACTGGTGAAAGCGCGCTTTAACACTAAATTCCTGCGTTAAATTTCAATAATATCTTCCCTTTATCCATTTTGTCGCCTGAAATTTATCATAAAAAATTTCGTGCAAGCAGCGTCTCGCAGCCGTCGCCAACCCCTGAAGCCTAAATTCTACAAACTGCATATCATGCCTATCTAAGGTCTGGGGGGTAGGGGTGGGGGGCTGGGGGCTCAATAAAAGTTTCGATCGAACGGTGGGATTGGGGGTGGGGCTCAATAAAAACAAAAAAGACCACCACCATCCATCGCCTGCCCCTGGCGACTACCCCGCCGGTAGGTGGCGTCGCGTCGGAGTGATTTTGATTTTCCATTTTGAAATTATGACGGTTCGTAATTTCAAATGTGAAAAATTGCTGAGAGAGATACGACACACACACACAGTGTCGGACACAGACAGGCGCGAGGGAAGGCAGAAGCAACAAGTGATGCAAGAAGTTTTTGCTGTGACACGCATACCGACAAAGGATAGCAAGCTCTACAGCTGTAGAGATAGCATGTGATACCTCACGGTTGGCCACAGCTTGACGACTGCCATATATGCGGTGTGCAGATTACGCCAGAGACGAAACTCAAAGCTCTTTTAATTGTTCTGTTCTCCAGGGAAGCTCAGCGAGTTAAAGAGATGACTGAACACGCTATTCTAGGCCCAGCTACATGGCCTTTAACGGACCCTCTGGAAGCACATGACAGAATAATGCAATCTGTAGATTTTCAGAGAGTCCAAAGCAAGTGCTTCTGGAAGTCGATCGAAGATCAACTCGACGTTATTGCTGACGAGCAAACTGACGAAGATATCCAAGAGGAGTCAGAAAGGGTCTCTACAACCTTTTCTTTGACAACCGATCAGTTACGGCAGCTTCGAGCTCAGAGGACAGCGTTACAGCTGCTATCGCGCAATCATTCCGTGCCTAATCACGTGCTGAAGCAAGTTGGTCCCTGCCTCTCATACAACATGGTGCGCGCGCAAACTTCGCATCGGACCTTGGAGTTTCGTATTTTCGGCACTAAGTGCCAGACTTTCGTATTCCGTTCAGAAGTCCTGAACGAGAGTATCACTTGCAGGGGGATCTACCTGGGGAAACTGCCAACTTAGATGCTCACAGTTCGTGCGATCTTCGAAGCTTGAAGGAAACACGCGAGAATATGAAATTGCGCAGACGACTCCAGGAACTGCAAGGTTCGTTGTTTGTTTTTCAGGCACAGTCTTTTCAAAATGCAACTTGTGATACTGAAGGACGTTATTCTATGTCCCCCTCCATGCAGTCGAAGTCAACTCTTGCTTGTTTGCTTGTTCAACTCTGGCACGTTGAGGATTTGGTATCCTCAAGTCCCACGAGTACCGTCAATCCTTAACGTCCCTGCAGCAAAGCAGAATATTTGTTTCAATAACTTAACAATGTGTTTAAGTTAGATGACTTTCTATTGCTGCACACTCCTTGATACTCCAGTGGGAGATTGTAAACCCTAAAGTTGAGACAGTTTCCGTGCAACAAATGAGCACTTACCGCAGGTAGAACCTAGTAGTGAGCTCAAGGTGTTCGGAGGCTGTTGATGCTAGCGAGTTTTTACTCGGATGTGGTTTGTTTTGGTCAGAACAACCCGCGGAACAACCACCCGAAGTGCGGTGGAAAGTCGTAATTGAGACCAAGTTTTTGGAGGTGAGCATAGAGCAGAGTGTTTTGCGTAGACGTGCAAAACCCTCCCGATCTAGACAGTTCTCTCTGCTCTGCATTCATGCATGAATTAATTCCCGTGATTCTTGCGACGCGGAGGGACGCCGCTGGACTAAAAACGTGCGTCCCACGTGCTCGCCGTCGCGTGACGCCCTTGCGAGCAGTCGACGTGTTGCTGGTGTTGCTTGTACTCCGCAGAGCGGCCTTCGCGAAATGCAGCAACGGGTCCGACGTCAAGTCCTAAGGGAGCGAATGCTACCCGTGGATTGCAAGGTCGGGACCTTGCTGGACTGGCGGCAACATGAGCGGAAAAAGGTGCATCGCACTAACCTTCCTCACTGCACTTTGGTTTCGTCCCAGTTCACTGCCTCGCTTTAAGATGCCGCCAACGATTCCGCTCTCTACTTGGTGCCTACGAGACTTTCTGGCTGGTCGTTGTATTTGCTATTGTCTTACTCGGGTATTGCTCTCCTTGGGCAGGAGCCAATGGTCGTCCAACCAGTCGACGCCAATGCGCAACCAGAAATCACACTGCAGGCCATCCAGAAGAAAGAACACTTGTATAAAGCCGCAGATATGAAAGCTCGTCAACAGGCATTGCAAAGGGAGCAAATGATAAGAAAGTGCGTCCGGCTCTTTTCGTGCTATATGAGGACAGCAAATGGGCGTAACGTCTGCACAACGCACTGCTTTATGGCCTCATGGTATCACAATCCTTTGATGGCAGGAAAGCTGAAGAACAGATGAAGCTCCAGCAAGACCAAGATCGCCGAAATGCAGTGCATAAGGCACGAGCAGACGCGATTCAAGCGCGACGCTCATTCCTGGCAGAAGTTATTAGATGCGGGCAGGAACTCCACCGCACTGGACGATGCAGCACCCAGGTTGGCTCCCTTTTTCAAGAGTTTCAGTAGGATCCAAACAACGCAGCGGTTGCGACCGACACTTGGAATTTCGGGCGTTACTTCATCACTCCCTCAAAAACATCGATGTGGTGAACGTAGATTGCAGGGTATTGTGCCTCTTTGAGACCGCCTTGGCATCTACATCATACTTTTAGGTTACCGGTCACCGTGCCCTGTATGAAATTCCCTTCTATTTTTGTGTTCGGAACGTCTTTGATTGCCGAAGAAAACCTTTAGCTCGATTATGATGGGCTTTGTGGGCTTCTCAGGCTCAAAAGGCGCAGAAGAACATCAACAAAGGTGTTATGGACTATCACGAAAAAGAACAAAAACGGAAAGCCCGGGAGGAGCGGATGCGTATCCAGGCGCTTAAAGAGGGTGACACTGCGGTGAGAAGCCCTGCGACTCGTTAAGACGTGGCTTGTTGTCTTCTCAGGCGTGGGACCCTCCGGCCAAGAAAGACAAAGAAAAAACACTCCATGACTTTCTTGCCGGCCTTGTCTCCCTGAAGAATATGCGTTACCGTACTCGCTCCACTTATGTTTGCCTTAGATTCTGCCGATCTTGAGGAACGAGCTCTTGTGTGTTTGTCTTTCGCCACAGGCATACATGAAGCTTCTGGACGACGCGAAGAACACGCGTTTGCGAGAGCTGTTGAACAAAACGGTACCTCATCCGTTCACACCATGCCTTGGCACTGGAATCCTTGCACTAAATGCACATACTTCCCACAATACTACTTGTTCGTGTGCAGTTATTTGCTAACATATCGATCTGGAAGGAAATAGCTGTACATGACTACAAGCATGTCTGCACGGACGAGACAGCATCAACACTGGTCCATGTTGCTGGCGCCCTGCATACCTGAATACCGAGCGAGTCTGGTTCTGCTGGTGGCTGCAGGATGAGCTCCTAAGCTCTCTTGGTCAAAAAGTGCAACAACTGAAGACGGTACGCTTTCTTTCGACCTCACGCTATTTTCCCAGGCAAGCAGCTGGTTCAGGGAAGGTTCCTATCCGCTGCCTGCTATGCCTTTCAGTAAAGCAGCAGGACTTGGTGTGGTTTCTCGCCAGGTTCATTTTTCGAAGTCACTCGCTTGCCCTTAAATCCGCAACTTGCTCGCCAGCAGCAGCGCGTGGCAGTTGCATGGGTCACGTGGTGTGCACCTGGACCTGTTGAGAGGAGACAGGGAGATGGGAGCGACCAAGAACAAAGCGAGGAGGAAGACGCGCCCAGTGACAGTGAAGGGGAGGGAGGATCGCAAAGAGACGCCCTAGCCGGTCAAAAGAAGTAAGCACTCCTCGGCCGCGGCCTTTTCTGAGTCTTGGTGCCTCAGTTTCTGGCTGCGTGTGCCTGCTCCGGGCTCATCTTCCAGCAATAAGAAGCTACTCGGCATACATTGCCGAGTGCATGCCATCCTTTGGGCAAAGTGGGTGGCGTGGAGGGATGCGGCACCTGGGATTAGTTGGCAATGCTGCGGTCTTGGCATAAGTTGGTGGCTTGGAGGGATGCGGCACCTGGGAGGCATTGGCAATGCTGTGGTGTTTCCGGGCTTTTACACCTTGGCTTTCCGTTGGGCAGGTACAACGCAATGGTCCACAAGCACACGGAGAAGGTCACACGGCAGCCCGATTGTATGAAGGCCGGCGAGCTGCGGAAGTACCAAGTCGAAGGTGACGCCAGGCCTGGCATGCATGGCCTCACACTGCCAGCTTTGCTGTGACGAAGAGACCCGCAAGCATCTGGCAGCTGTGCTGTCGGCTGAAGGGCAAGTGTCGGGTGGAAAGCGCGAGGTTGGGGGGAGGCATCCACTCACTGGTGCGAGGCGGCGGCTGTGCGGCGCCAGGCCTTCAGTGGATGCTCTCCTTGTACAACAACAACCTGAATGGAATCCTGGCAGACGAGATGGTGCGTCTGCATACACCCGCACCGTGCCTGTGCAGGACGCTTGCGCCGAACAGGAAACCCATCTTCCGCGCCTTCTTCTGCCACCCACATTGACTGCCTCCCATGCCCGACTGCCTCCCATACCCGACTCCCTCGATGCCGCATTTGCCACACATACCCGACTCCCTCCATGCCGCATTTGCCTCACATACCCGACTCCCTCCATGCCGCATTTGCCTCACATGCCCGACTGCCTCCATGCCGCATTTGCCACACATGGCTGTGCAGGTTTAGCCTGAAGTACTGTCAGAGCCCCCTCAGTGCTTCTTTCGGCTTTGCGATAGTTTTTTGCGGCCCGTGCTGGCTGACTTGTGTGGAGCTGCGCAGGGGCTCGGCAAAACCATTCAGACCATCGCCATCCTGTCATATCTGATGGAGACGAAGGACAACAAGGGTCCCCACATCATCATCGCCCCTAAGGTAGGTTATCGTCACGGATGGAGCTGCCGCCGGTCGAAAGATATGGAGGCACACGTGCATGTCCGCCTGTGTCATGGCACCTGCGGCCTGTATCACGGCGCCTGCGGCATGTATCACGGCACCTGCGGCCTGTGTCACGGCACCTGCGGCCTGTGTCACGGCGCCTGCGGCCTGTGTCACGGCGCCTGCGGCCTGTATCACGGCGCCTGCGGCATGTGTCACGGCGCCTGCGGCCTGTGTCACGGCGCCTGCGGCCTGTATCACGGCGCCTGCGGCCTGTGTCACGGCGCCTGCGGCA
>LGRX02031052.1:0-10863 GCA_001247695.2 Cymbomonas tetramitiformis | reverse complement strand
ACATATGTCATCGGTCATGACCCTGACAGATCTCCCCTCTTAAAAGAGTTGCGTGACCTCACAACGGGCATACCTTTGTATATGTCTATGATGTCTTTGTTGTTGTCGCTTCTTGCTGGTACCAGTCTTCTTACACCGATTTGAGGCGTCCCTCATGGTGCTTTTAGGTTATTGGGGGGAATTGAGTCCACTTTAGTCCCTCACCTTACAGTTCTTAGGATGTAGCCCCTTTGAAGTTCGTATCGTATTTCAGAGTGACGTTTCAAGGTTCAATGAATTGCGTTTCGTGATACAGATTGACGCTGGATTACTGATTGATCCACACGTATCGTGCGTCAGAGTGACGATTCAAAGCATCCGAAGTGTACGTTACGGATTATTTGCGCTAGCCGTCGTCGCTTTGCGCGAACGATGATCCCACGATTTAACGATTTATAATCGAACGATTCTCGGCCTGATATAGTGCACCCAACCCTTCCTCCCCTCCTTAAGCTACTTTGGAGGATCATAGGCGGCAACGGGGAGCCCGTGTTTGTTTCCGGAGTTATTTCACCGGGAGCTTGTTTTATTGCAAACAGAGTGGCCCTGCTTAACGGGATTGGACTTATAATCATTACCCGGTCTGCTCACTCTTGATATGGCCCAGTACGCACGCTTTGACGAACATCTATCGCGATGAGTGAGAATGGATTCGCCACGTACTAATGTGAAATTTATTTAGTTATGTTTGTCAAGCACAACTTAGGAACACAACTCCGTCTACCTCAGTCGATATCTCCGGTAGCTTCGGATGACTGGCCAAGAATCCGATGACAAACCACGGTTTTGGCAAAGGTAGCATTTAGCGGTTTTTATTTATCCACAGATATGATATCTCGCATGTGCGTATCTGTGCAAGGGTATGATTTGTACAAGGCTCACTACACCTTTAGCAAGGAAGGATCAATTTCCTGCTTCTATGCAACATAATGATAAAACATTAAGAGCAAGGTATATAGATGATCGACATGTATTAGTATATATTACAAGAAGTAAGGGCATCAGGCTTAATAATATAATGTTTAGCCTTCATAGGCAGCTATAATGTCTGCTGCATTGGTCAGCTCTGTGGCTTTGACCCAGGTGTCATGCTCAGGGCCGTAGCCTGCATATCGCACTAAATAGTATTTGACACCTCTAGTGAACTTATCCGAGAGTATATGTGATATCTCAAACAGTGGTTGCCCTTCTTCGGTGATCATCTGTGGCAGAGGCAAAGGTGCTTGGATCGAGTCATTGTACAGCTCTAATCTGGAAACAGGCTGTACCGGATGAATACGGATATCGAGGTTTCCGAAATCTAACTCGTATGCACGGCCATGGCTAAGCACTTTGGAAATGGTGAACGGCCCAATATATGGCTGCTTAAAGTGTCTGCCTGCCTCTGTCAAACCAGTTCCATTGAATAAACTCGGTCCGTAAAAGAACTTTCTGCCCAACTGCAAACTGCCGAGGCATGTGAGTCTTATTGAATCTGGCTTGGCTAATTTCTGCTGCTCGGAAAATGTTGTCTACCGCGTTGGCATGTACAGCCGAGTACTGGTCAAAATGATCTCGAATAGCTCTTTGTATTGGAACAGGAGCTTCTGGCGGAATAGTGATTACCAGGTCATGAGGCGAAAGTGGTTGCGCCATCGAGTCGAGATAAAACGGTGAATAACCAGTTGATGCAGAAACTGTGTTGTTAATTGCAAACTCCACCAGAGGCAACTTGTCCTCCCACGAATTGGCTGAAGTATCATTGCAACAACACCTGTGGATGAAAAAAATACCATCTAATCAGTTTACAAACCAGAGGATGGTGAAATCGAATCATGAATCAACAATTTGAAAAGTACCTGAGGATATCCTCGATGAAGGCATGGCTCCTCTCATTGGCTGCATTCGACTGTGGATGGTGTGAGGACGTCATGGACAATCTCGTACCAGTAGATTTCCACAGTGTCTGCCAGAATGTAGAGGTGAATCTGGGGTCTCGATCTGAGATGATGTTCCTCGGAAGACCATGGAGCTTGAAGATATGCTGCATATAGATAGAAGCAGTATGCTGAGCTGTCCAGGTCATGCTGAAGGGAATGAGATGACATCGATGAGAAAATTGGCACATCACCACAAATATACTGTCGTGCCCATTAGTGGTGATAGGCAGGTCAGTGATCCAATCAAGAGATACATCTAGCCATTTTGTCTTAGGCACGGAATATCGTATATGTGCCTGACCATAAGGCTTGTGTCGCCTCGTTTTCTGGCGCTGACAAACGGGGCACTCCCGAATGTACTTGATAGCTGCCGTTGTCATTCCTGGCCAACAATACCGGCTACGCAGAAGATGAAGCATGCGATTTTTGCCTACATGACCAGAAATAGTGGCTGAGTGGCACTCATGAAGGAGAATGTGGCGAAGCTGTGTGATCTCACCGTCATCTGTGGGGACTTTAGCTGTTGGTGGAATGTACAGCTGTCTGCCATATATGGTCTTACGATAGATCAACCCCTGAATGAGCTCGAAGTTGTAGCTGCTGACTGACTGTGATGAAGTCGATGATGTCAGTTTAGCCAAAATAGTCTGTGCAAATGTATCACGATCATATTCGGATATAATGATGTCGTGTAGCTGATGAGCTGATGAAGAAGATATAAGAGCAATGAATGTAGGATCTGCAGATGGCATGACCTCGCTGATGTCCATGTGCTGAAGACAATCAGCGAGTTCAAAAAGTGCAGAGATACGAGTGAGTGCATCTGCGACCTTATTCTTATCGCCAGCAATATGCTCTATACGGAAGTTGTACTCGGAGAGCTCATCCAACCACCGTGCCTGTTTGGGGCTCAGTGTGGATTTGGTCTGGAAATAAACCAGTGGCTGATGATCTGAGCGTACAATGGTCTCAGGAGCTCCCAACAAGATGTGGCGAAATAATCGGAAGCCTTCCACAATGGCAAATAGCTCGATCTCAGGAATAGGCCAACGTCTCTGTGTATCGGATAGAGTGACGCTGTGATAGCCACACGACTTCATACCTTTTTCTTGATCCTGGAGTATTACTTGACCAACGTGTGTGCCTGATCCATCGACCTCCATAATAGATGGCAGTTTCTGATCTGGAAGCTGTAGTACTGGAGCGTTACAGATGGCACTTTTGAGGTTATCAAATGCCTGCTGCTGCTCAGATTCCCAGACAAACTCTGCATTATCTTTAAGGAGACGATTGAGCGGCTCGGCAACTTTAGAGAACTTTGGTATGAATCTCCTGAATTGACCGACCATGCCCAAGAATGACCGAAGGGATGACTTGCCATCTTTAGCCATACGGCGTAGAGGCTGTTTTCCAACGGTAGGACCATAAGACACTGGAGGCTGAATTGCCATAACTGCTCGGATTCTGTCTTCGATGATAGACAAGCCTGCTTCAGAGATGTGATGTCCGATGAAGTCTATAGATCTGACGAACAACTCCACCTTGGAAGGCCTGATGAAGAACTGGTGTTCTCTGCAACGCTGGAGAAACTGTCGGACATGACTCACGTGGCTGTCAAAATCCGGACTGTATACGATGGTATCGTCCATGAAAATAACAAGGAACCGATCGATGAAGTCGAAGAATGCCCGATTTCCTACACGTAGAGCTGTTGCAGGAGCATTGGTCAATCCGAAAGGCATGACTGTCCACTCATAGGAATACGAACCGTATCTGGTGCGAATAGCTGTTTTGTGAATGTCATCTGGATGTATAGGGATCTGATGGAAAAACTGATTGAAGTCAAATCTGCTAAACCATCGTGCGCCTTTTAGCTGTTCAAGAAGGGTGTCGTGAGGTGGCAATGGATACGTGTCCTTAATTGTGATGTTATTAAGGGCTCGATAATCACAGCACATCCTCCACTTCCCACCTGGCTTAGGAGCGAAAATGATAGGACATCCATATGGAGATGATGACGGACGAAGGATACCCAAGTCGACATATTTGATGATCTGTCGTTTGAGTTCTTCCATCATGGGTACTGGGATAGTACGTACTGGCTGCGATGGTGGTTTGTGCCCAGGTTCAATGTTGATTCGATGATAACCACCTTCAAACCGTTCTGGCCTATGACCAGCTGGAAGATCCTCCTGGAATATGTCTGAAAAGTCTTCTCTCATCTGATCACGTGCTGCTGTGATTTCGGGGTCTTCCATAGTGGTGTCTGTGTTTGATGCTGTAAAGACCAGTTCACCGTCGACCTCTGAGAGAAAGAAGAGATAAGCTACGGCTTCTTCAGCCGAACCACTAGATCGAATACGACGAAGGTGCTTTCTCATGGTGGTGGCGCTGACCAATTCCATTTCAGGAAGGTCATCTGAGTCTGGAGTCTGCTGAACTCTGGACAATACTGTGCGAATACTGGAGCCTGATGAATGCTTCCTAGTGATCGTCAGATTTTTGGTCTGAAAATCAATGTGGGGATTTCTCCTCTCCAACCAATCTTGACCCAGAATGACAGTGAATGGTTTCATGTCAATGATGTAGAAATCTTCTGTATCCTTATACTTGCCCAGCGTAAATGTAGCTTTGGGAAGATAGGATGTGCATGGTAGTTGGCTTCCTCCAGCCAATCCCACTGAAAACGATGAAGAGTCTGTGGGTGCTATACCAAGCTGAGCAGCGAACTGTCTGTCAATGAAAGACGATGTGGCTCCTGGATCTACCAAAATGTGAGTACTCTGTCCATATACTTTCCCTTTGTACAACAACAGCTTCTTCTGTGATTTCAGCTGTGCTGTTTGAGACTGCATCTGTGCGATGTGCTCTGAGGGAGTGTCCATCTGCTGAAACTGCAATGTCAGACTGGAAAGGACTTCTTCTGAGATACTCTCAACCCGGCCACTTGCTTCAGTGGCATCTTCAGGCTGATCTACCCTCGGGGTGCTCTCAACACCGGTACCTGTGCAGTACCCTGAGAGTTTCCCTGAGGAGCTGGAGCTGAAGCTGGAACTGGAGCTGGAGTTGCAACTGCTGCATTGATGCTGTGCTGACTCTTCAGTTCCTTAACCAAGGTGTTGATCGTATTGATGAGTTTGCCGGACCCATCCTTAGCACCCTGATTCTGCTGCTGCTGTCTCCGATTCTGGAAAGGACTCTGAGCTGGTGGCTTACCCTTGATCTCCTTTCCATCTGGGGTCTTGGTGGAATAACAATCCTTCTCGATGTGACCAACACGACCACAACGATTGCAAGTCTGAGGATTCTGTGATTTTCCTTTTCCTTTGCCCTTGCCTTTTCCACCTTTTCCCTTGTTCCGATTCTGATTGGAGTTCTGGCTGCCACTCTCATTCTGATTCCGATTTCTGTTGGATCTGTCATATGGCTTCTGGCCACGTCCTTTGTCCTTATCCTTCTTGGCTGGACCTCCTGACGACTGCTCCTTCTGACCCCGATAGTGAAGGGTTTCTGACTGCTTTGAGTGAATGACATAATTCAAATCAAGCAATATCTGTGTGGTTTCTTGCCACGACAGATTGTTCCTTTGCTCTTCTGTCAGGAATCTGAGTTGGAACTGTCTGCGGAGATCTAAATCCATACGGGTGACGAATCTGTCCTTTATTAGCACATCATTCAAATCAACTGCTGCTAGAGAAGCCAGTGATGTGAATGTGCGCAAATAATCTGCAAAGGTTTGGGTTCCTTGAGTCAGTGCCATAAGGTGTTTCTTGGCTACTGATCTCTTGTGAGGATTACCAAATTGTCTGAGGAATGTCTGTCTGACCATTTCATAGGTGGCATGTGACTGTTGTGCCAAGACCTGAAAATAGTGTCTGTCGTTGTTCTGAATAAGAGTCAGAAACACTGTAATCAAATCCTTGTCCTTGACTCCAGGATAGGTGAACTGGAAATATCTGTCCACCGTGTCCAACCAGACTTCTGCGTCCTGTCCTGATTTGAATTCCCTAGGTGGTGTCATTTTCACCTTTGGGACCAAACTAGGTGGAGCTGGTGCTGGGACTGAATCTGAATCTGGATCTGTAAAAACCATCGGAGGATTATCTTCTGTGAACTCGTTTTCTGGTTCCTTAGGCTCATTGGCAGGATCCCTAAATCGGCTCATATCTGGCTTCATACGACTGATGTTGTCATAGTAGCCTATCTGGTCATATCTGGTTTGTGTGTCGGCATAACCAGCGATCCATTTCGGGACTTTAAACCGGCTGAATGCATCATATGAACCAAGAATGTCGAAAAACCATGTCGAAGGATCTGGGTCGATATTAGGAATCTCTGGCTCTTCCTCTTCGATTGCAACCATCTAAAAACAAAACACAGCACAAAAATACCTTCAGCTAATCGACTAACTGAGTGTGTGTGATTTATATGTTATATATGGTATATCTGTATGTTTACATACATGTAGTACATTCGTACATAATAATGAGGTAGGTATATATATATATATCCACCTTCTTCCCCCCTCAAGGAAGTGTGTGATATAAGGCAGTTGTCAATTGCCTGTACCTCATAAATAGCATGCATTCCATATAGGAAGCATCTGTTACAGTTTTAGGGTTGTTGCCCGATATATCATCATGTCTGTGTCGAATACAGCATGATATGTTAATGCCAAACACGAAGTTTATCGAATATATAGTGGCATTTTAGGGCATGTTAGGTTACAGTGGCCCATATACCCAATAATGTGATTAGGGTGTTACATGGTATCAGTAACCCTAACATAGGTAAAAATAAAGCAGTATAAATATTTTGCAACTATTTTTAAGCAAAACTGCATTTAATACCATACTGAATGTTAAGTGGTACCGGAATATCCTAGTTCACTAGATATCAGAGGGTCCCGAACTGTGTGGATAAACTGTGATAAGATAATAAACCCTAAGCTAGATATACCCGGAACGGTCTCGCAACGGTCTCGGATACTAGCCTACCTGTGACACAGCGTGTGTCACAGCACGAACCTATAGATCAGTCAGCGGTCCAGTGTTGGTCCTAGGGGTCTGTCATAGGGGCCTGCACCGGGACTCCCAGTCAGGGCTGCCTATACAGATTCCAGCACACCACCCCAGCACTGTGGGTGGTGACTGTCTAGGAGAGTCAGAATGTTAAGATAAGATAGGGCAGAAGCTAGGGTGACAAACCTAACTGCTAATTCAACTGTGCAATTCTGATACACAAATTGAAACCCTCTAGCCGGCACAAGAGCAGAAACATACAGGCAATGCAAGTCCTGCGAAACTACTGAAAAGCTCTGTGTCAGCAAGTCAGATTGAAGAGCTCAAAGTTGTCAAAGTAAAAGCATAAACCAGATTGAAGACCGTGTTGAGGTCAAAGTACATCTCAGCACACCACCATGAAAGTGGTGTACTGCCAGAACCAGAAACATAACTACTCGGGGTCAATGGCCAGAGGAGCACCGTCACCACAACGAGCACTGTAGTAGTCCACAGTAGCACGGCGGAGTAGCACAGGGCTGCCAAAGTGCAAGGTGTCGGTCACTGAGAAATCATTCGCCAGAGAATTTGACGGAGTCGGTGTTGTTGACTCGTCGATCACGGGAGGCTGCACCGCACCAGGGTGCTGCCAAGTGCTGCCCGACGGTGGTGCCTCGTCATCCGAAGACGATGCCGGCGACAACGGAGGACCGCCCTCAAATAAGATGCCAGGCGGCGGCGGCCCGGGATGCCACGGCACCGGAGCCATATAGAGGCCCTGCCGCCTCTGTACCCGCCGGTGGAGACGAGGCGGGATGGCACATGGCACCGTGACAAGCGGTGACTCCTCACTCCTGCACAGCACAGGCTGCCGCGCAGCCCGACCCGATACCTGCACAGGGTCGATGTCGTTGGCCACCGTATAGGTGGCAGCTCCCACTCCCACGACAGAAATCAAGAGAATGAAAGAGAGAAGGAAGGGCATCCCCCACAAGCCCGAGTGGGCGGGGAAGCCCCACGGAGGCTTTCCACAGCCGTAGCTGCGGGGAGCACCCTCACGCCAATCCTCCAGAGCACCACCAGAGTGAGGTGCTTGGGCCGCGGGCGTCGACGAGTGATTTGCCGAGATGGCCGAGGCCCGCGGCTTCACGACGAAGCTGCCGTCAGCGAGGTCCTCGTAATCGTCCGTGTCGTACCCCGTGAGATCAACCTGTCCGATAGCGGCGTGGTTCACGGTCTGAACGAACCCAGCGAACTCACCGTCCGCGTCCGCTGTGGTGGTCACCCGCGCCGATTGAAGTGGCGCGGGCTTCACATCTTCTCCCTGCGAGACAGGCATAGCAGGGGCCGGCACGGCGGATGCCGATGCCGCCGCACCACCTGCCGGAACCTGCTCCTCCGGCGTGGCCACCGCTGCGGCGGGACCGCACACCAGAGCCGAAGCCTCCTGCCCGATGCCGGCAGGAGGCGGGAAAGACGCATGAGTGTAATGCACCTGCGGGTTGGCCGCGGAGTGAACCTCCGCGGCAAGATCGTCGAGACGGCGGAGAATGTCATCTCCCTCGGAAGCTGGCTGCTGCTCCACGGTGAAGCCGTAGGCGGACACGTCGATGCCGCCGACCGCTCCCGCACAAAGCACAGCGGGCGGCCCGTACGCGGCTGCCGCACGCGCGAAGGACTCCGCCCCGTCATCCGCCGCCTGCTGGAACAACGCACACATGGCGAGCGCGTGCACCCCCTCTGCGTCCTCCTCGTCGATGGGAACGCAAAATGCCGCGGCAGAGGTGGGCGGGTGTTGGCGCCCGCCCAACGGGCAGTCGCGGTAAAAGTGATACGCCTCACCTTTTCCCGCCTTCCTGCACCTACCGCAGAACGGCTTGGCCCGTTGATCGTCGCGGTCGAATCCCACCGGTGGGGCCTTGTGGGTCCCCACACGGAATCCTCGCGGCTGCTGCCCCCGCTGCTGCTGCTGCCGCTGCTGCACCCGCTCCCGTTGTTGCCGCACAACCGGAGCGGCCTCACCTTGCTGCCGTTGTACGAGCTCTTGCAGCTCCGTGATCTTCCGCAGCAGTGCGTCGTACTCGCTGCTAGACAGGTGCGCGGAGATGCCGTCCGCGCCAGAAGCCGTCTTCCCCCCGCCCGTCTGTGCCCAAGCCTGGTAGATCTCCACAACCATGGAACGGAGCGAAACCAGCGACACATGAGCCAAGTCAGCGGTCATGGGATAGCGGACCTTCACCGCAGCGTAGAAGGTCGGGTCGAGGCGGGTGTAGAGGCTCAATTTTCTGGTAGCCTCCGTCGGTGTCCAGTCAGACGCCCTGTTATCCCGCACCAAACGCTGCTCCTTAGCCAAGATCGGCTGCGGGTCAACGTTTGCGGGATAACGTAACGCGGCGTGCTCCTCCTGCTGCGACTCCCGTAGTGCCACCGGCACACAGCCCTTGATCACGTCGATGAGAGCTCGCCGTCCATCTCGGTCAGGCGAAGAATCCGTACCAGTGAGCCAGACGAACGCGTTGCTGTGCTTCTCAATCACCAGGGCAAGAACGTCGTAGAGAAGCCCATTCACCCTGTTGACCACGGGTGCCAGAGGGTCGTCGAGGTCAAAGGCACGCAGCTCCAGACCAGCCGACTGAAACTCCGTACGCAGCTGCACCACCAGGTCGGACAGAAGGCCAGCGTCGTCCGTACCGCGAAAATGATGCTTCTTGTCACCAAGAATATCCTCACGGATACTCTTGGCCCAAGCCCGATGGAGACGCGCTTTGTAGATCTCGTCGACGAGCTTGGACTGCTCCTGCAGGTAACGTCTGACGGCCACGTCCGCGTCTTCGTTCGATGCAGGGTTGGGGGTAGGAACGGAAGGCGTAGCCGCCGTCGGCGTGTTCCGTACCCCGTCGATCAACCTCAGAGAGGCGTCGATGTCGCTGTCCCTCGTGAGGGACTTCTTGGATCTCGTTGTGATTCCCATCTCTAGATAAGCCTGAGGGGAGGCGGTACGCCGCAGCACGTTTGGGTAGGGTCGCGGAGAAAATGTGACGTCACAGACACGGAAAGAGCGGTCGGGCCATGCTAGCGAGGGGCGAAGGAAGATGTCGTCGAAGTCAAAGGTGCCTAGGTCACCAGCCCAAAATACGGTAGCAGGCAGGATCAGAGCGAGCAGAAAACCGCGAATAGTGAACATTGCGACGACGAAACCCAATCCAAGCCGGCACCCCATAGCTGCGGCTCAAGTCGCTCACCGCAAGCCGCTCATCTCAAAATCTCCACTAATGCCCAAACGTGCAAACGCGCACCACCTCTCCGAGCGGCCGTTTAGCCAATCATGGCCAAACTAGCAAGTGGAATAAAGCGTGGATGGGGCCACGACCTACCGGAATATCCAGAGGGTCCCGAACTGTGTGGATAAACTGTGATAAGATAATAAACCCTAAGCTAGATATACCCGGAACGGTCTCACCACGGTCTCGGATACTAGCCTACCTGTGACACAGCGTGTGTCACAGCACGAACCTATAGATCAGTCAGCGGTCCAGTGTTGGTCCTAGGGGTCTGTCATAGGGGCCTGCACCGGGACTCCCAGTCAGGGCTGCCTATACAGATTCCAGCAAGTGGTTTTCAGGAGGTATGTTACACCCCTGGCACACACATTCAATTTTTAGGGTGTTACAGGGTGTTACACATGCTGCATAAATCAGGGATTGTTATTTGATAGCTAAATATTCATTTTAGCAAAAAAAAATCAATCCGAAATTTTCAAAATGTATTTCACATACAACATTTTGACCGATTTAGTGTTACAGCCAATATGTAACCCCCCACATATTCCACACCTATTATCTAGGGTGTTACACGAGATATGGCATGTGTCATTATGATTTTCTCATACCTCAATAGGTATAAAA
>LGRX02031051.1:0-10569 GCA_001247695.2 Cymbomonas tetramitiformis | reverse complement strand
TTTGAGTGAATGACATAATTCAAATCAAGCAATATCTGTGTGGTTTCTTGCCACGACAGATTGTTCCTTTGCTCTTCTGTCAGGAATCTGAGTTGGAACTGTCTGCGGAGATCTGGATCCATACTGGTGACGAATCTATCCTTTATTAGCACATCATTCAAAATCAACTGCTGCTAGAGAAGCCAGTGATGTGAATGTGCGCAAATAATCTGCAAAGGTTTGGGTTCCTTGAGTCAGTGCCATAAGGTGTTTCTTGGCTACTAATCTCTTGTGAGGATTACCAAATTGTCTGAGGAATGTCTGTCTGACCATTTCATAGGTGGCATGTGGCTGTTGTGCCAAGACCTGAAAATAGTGTCTGTCGTTGTTCTGAATAAGAGTCAGAAACACTGTAATCAAGTCCTTATCCTTGACTCCAGGATAGGTGAACTGGAAATATCTGTCCACCGTGTCCAACCAGACTTCTGCGTCCTGTCCTGATTTGAATTCCCTAGGTGGTGTCATTTTCACCTTTGGGACCAAACTAGGTGGAGCTGGTGCTGGGACTGAATCTGAATCTGGATCTGTAAAAACCATCGGAGGATTATCTTGTGTGAACTCGTTTTCTGGTTCCTTAGGCTCATTAGCTGGATCCCTAAATCGGCTCATATCTGGCTTCATACGACTGATGTTGTCATAGTAGCCTATCTGGTCATATCTGGTTTGTGTGTCGGCATAACCAGCGATCCATTTCGGGACTTTAAACCGGCTGAATGCATCATATGAACCAAGAATGTCGAAAACCCATGTCGATGGATCTGGGTCGATATTAGGAATCTCTGGCTCTTCCTCTTCGAGTGCAACCATCTAAAAAACAAAACACAGCACAAAAATACCTTCAGCTAATCGACTAACTGAGTGTGTGTGATTTATATGTATATATAGTATATCTGTATGTTTACATACATGTAGTACATAATAATGAGGTAGGTATATATATATATCCACCTTCTTCCCCCCTCAAGGAAGTGTGTGATATAAGGCAGCTGTCAATTGCCTGTACCTCATAAATAGCATGCATTCCATATAGGAAGCATCTGTTACAGTTTTAGGGTTGTTGCCCGATATATCATCATGTCTGTGTCGAATACAGCATGATATGTTAATGCCAAACACGAAGTTTATCGAATATATAGTGGCATTTTAGGGCATGTTAGGTTACAGTGGCCCATATACCCAATAATGTGATTAGGGTGTTACATGGTATCAGTAACCCTAACATAGGTAAAAATAAAGCAGTATAAATATTTTGCAACTATTTTTAAGCAAAACTGCATTTAATACCATACTGAATGTTAAGTGGTACCGGAATATCCTAGTTCACTAGATATCAGAGGGTCCCGAACTGTGTGGATAAACTGTGATAAGATAATAAACCCTAAGCTAGATATACCCGGAACGGTCTCGCAACGGTCTCGGATACTAGCCTACCTGTGACACAGCGTGTGTCACAGCACGAACCTATAGATCAGTCTGCGGTCCAGTGTTGGTCCTAGGGGTCTGTCATAGGGGCCTGCACCGGGACTCCCAGTCAGGGCTGCCTATACAGATTCCAGCACACCACCCCAGCACTGTGGGTGGTGACTGTCTAGGAGAGTCAGAATGTTAAGATAAGATAGGGCAGAAGCTAGGGTGACAAACCTAACTGCTAATTCAACTGTGCAATTCTGATACACAAATTGAAACCCTCTAGCCGGCACAAGAGCAGAAACATACAGGCAATGCAAGTCCTGCGAAACTACTGAAAAGCTCTGTGTCAGCAAGTCAGATTGAAGAGTTCAAAGTTGTCAAAGTAAAAGCATAAACCAGATTGAAGACCGTGTTGAGGTCAAAGTACATCTCAGCACACCACCATGAAAGTGGTGTACTGCCAGAACCAGAAACATAACTACTCGGGGTCAATGGCCAGAGGAGCACCGTCACCACAACGAGCACTGTAGTAGTCCACAGTAGCACGGCGGAGTAACACAGGGTTGCCAAAGTGCAAGGTGTCGGCCACTGAGAAATCATTCGCCAGAGAATTTGACGGAGTCGGTGTTGTTGACTCGTCGATCACGGGAGGCTGCACCGCACCAGGGTGCTGCCAAGTGCTGCCCGACGGTGGCGCCTCGTCATCCGAAGACGATGCCGGCGACAACGGAGGACCGCCCTCAAATAAGATGCCAGGCGGCGGCGGCCCGGGATGCCACGGCACCGGAGCCATATAGAGGCCCTGCCGCCTCTGTACCCGCCGGTGGAGACGAGGCGGGATGGCACATGGCACCGTGACAAGCGGTGACTCCTCACTCCTGCACAGCACAGGCTGCCGCGCAGCCCGACCCGATACCTGCACAGGGTCGATGTCGTTGGCCACCGTATAGGTGGCAGCTCCCACTCCCACGACAGAAATCAAGAGAATGAAAGAGAGAAGGAAGGGCATCCCCCACAAGCCCGCGTGGGCGGGGAAGCCCCACGGAGGCTTTCCACAGCCGTAGCTGCGGGGAGCACCCTCACGCCAATCCTCCAGAGCACCACCAGAGTGAGGTGCTTGGGCCGCGGGCGTCGACGAGTGATTTGCCGAGATGGCCGAGGCCCGCGGCTTCACGACGAAGCTGCCGTCAGCGAGGTCCTCGTAATCGTCCGTGTCGTACCCCGTGAGATCAACCTGTCCGATGGCGGCGTGGTTCACGGTCTGAACGAACCCAGCGAACTCACCGTCCGCGTCCGCTGTGGTGGTCACCCGCGCCGATTGAAGTGGCGCGGGCTTCACATCTTCTCCCTGCGAGACAGGCATAGCAGGGGCCGGCACGGCGGATGCCGATGCCGCCGCACCACCTGCCGGAACCTGCTCCTCCGGCGTGGCCACCGCTGCGGCGGGACCGCACACCAGAGCCGAAGCCTCCTGTCCGATGCCGGCAGGAGGCGGGAAAGACGCATGAGTGTAATGCACCTGCGGGTTGGCCGCGGAGTGAACCTCCGCGGCAAGATCGTCGAGACGGCGGAGAATGTCATCTCCCTCGGAAGCTGGCTGCTGCTCCACGGTGAAGCCGTAGGCGGACACGTCGATGCCGCCGACCGCTCCCGCACAAAGCACCGCGGGCGGCCCGTACGCGGCTGCCGCACGCGCGAAGGACTCCGCCCCGTCATCCGCCCCGCCTGCTGGAACAACGCACACATGGCGAGTGCGTGCACCCCCTCTGCGTCCTCCTCGTCGATGGGAACGCAAAATGCCGCGGCAGAGGTGGGCGGGTGTTGGCGCCCGCCCAACGGGCAGTCGCGGTAAAAGTGATACGCCTCACCTTTTCCCGCCTTCTTGCACCTACCGCAGAACGGCTTGGCCCGTTGATCGTCGCGGTCGAATCCCACCGGTGGGGCCTTGTGGGTCCCCACACGGAATCCTCGCGGCTGCTGCCCCCGCTGCTGCTGCTGCCGCTGCTGCACCCGCTCCCGTTGTTGCCGCACAACCGGAGCGGCCTCACCTTGCTGCCGTTGTACGAGCTCCTGCAGCTCCGTGATCTTCCGCAGCAGTGCGTCGTACTCGCTGCTAGACAGGTGCGCGGAGATGCCGTCCGCGCCAGAAGCCGTCTTCCCCCCGCCCGTCTGTGCCCAAGCCTGGTAGATCTCCACAACCATGGAACGGAGCGAAACCAGCGACACATGAGCCAAGTCAGCGGTCATGGGATAGCGGACCTTCACCGCAGCGTAGAAGGTCGGGTCGAGGCGGGTGTAGAGGCTCAATTTTCTGGTAGCCTCCGTCGGTGTCCAGTCAGACGCCCTGTTATCCCGCACCAAACGCTGTTCCTTAGCCAAGATCGGCTGCGGGTCAACGTTTGCGGGATAACGTAACGCGGCGTGCTCCTCCTGCTGCGACTCCCGTAGTGCCACTGGCACACAGCCCTTGATCACGTCGATGAGAGCTCGCCGTCCATCTCGGTCAGTCGAAGAATCCGTACCAGTGAGCCAGACGAACGCGTTGCTGTGCTTCTCAATCACCAGGGCAAGAACGTCGTAGAGAAGCCCATTCACCTTGTTGACCACGGGTGCCAGAGGGTCGTCGAGGTCAAAGGCACGCAGCTCCAGACCAGCCGACTGAAACTCCGTACGCAGCTGCACCACCAGGTCGGACAGAAGGCCAGCGTCGTCCGTACCGCGAAAATGATGTTTCTTGTCACCAAGAATATCCTCACGGATACTCTTGGCCCAAGCCCGATGGAGACGCGCTTTGTAGATCTCGTCCACCAACTTGGATTGCTCCTGCAAGTAACGTCTGACGGCCACGTCCGCGTCTTCGTTCGATGCAGGGTTGGGGGTAGGAACTGAAGGCGTAGCTGCCGTCGGCGTGTTCCGTACCCCGTCGATCAACCTCAGAGAGGCGTCGATGTCGCTGTCCCTCGTGAGGGACTTCTTGGATCTCGTTGTGATTCCCATCTCTAGATAAGCCTGAGGGGAGGCGGTACGCTGCAGCACGTTTGGGTAGGGTCGCGGAGAAAATGTGACGTCACAGACACGGAAAGAGCGGTCGGGCCATGCTAGCGAGGGGCGAAGGAAGATGTCGTCGAAGTCAAAGGTGCCTAGGTCACCAGCCCAAAATACGGTAGCAGGCAGGATCAGAGCGAGCAGAGAACCGCGAATAGTGAACATTGCGACGACGAAACCCAATCCAAGCCGGCACCCCATAGCTGCGGCTCAAGTCGCTCACCGCAAGCCGCTCATCTGAAAATCTCCACTAATGCCCAAACGTGCAAACGCGCACCACCTCTCCGAGCGGCCGTTTAGCCAATCATGGCCAAACTAGCAAGTGGAATAAAGCGTGGATGGGGCCACGACCTACCGGAATATCCTAGTTCACTAGATATCAGAGGGTCCCGAACTGTGTGGATAAACTCTCATAAGATAATAAACCCTAAGCTAGATATACCCGGAACGGTCTCGCAACGGTCTCGGATACTAGCCTACCTGTGACACAGCGTGTGTCACAGCACGAACCTATAGATCAGTCAGCGGTCCAGTGTTGGTCCTAGGGGTCTGTCATAGGGGCCTGCACCGGGACTCCCAGTCAGGGCTGCCTATACAGATTCCAGCAAGTGGTTTTCAGGAGGTATGTTACACCCCTGGCACACACATTCAATTTTTAGGGTGTTACAGGGTGTTACACATGCTGCATAAATCAGGGATTGTTATTTTGATAGCTAAATATTCATTTTAGCAAAAAAAATCAATCCGAAATTTTCAAAATGTATTTCACGTACAGCATTTTGACCGATTTAGTGTTACAGCCAATATGTAACCCCCACATATTCCACACCTATTATCTAGGGTGTTACACGAGATATGACATGTGTCATTATGATTTTCTCATACCTCAATAGGTATAAAATCATATTATCAAATAAAATAGGGTCTGATTTTTCATTTTCAAATCTATCGCAAACGGATTTCACCCATTTTGGCCGTTTTTGGCTATATGTATATATACATATCTCTGTGTGTGTGTGGAATGTAAAGTACAGAAGCACTGCAAATCACTTTACCTTTGCACATGATAAATTTCATGGCATAAAAGTGAATTATGCTGTATATCAACATCTGAGGTTGATCACATTTCTGGGTTTTACTGATTTAAACCCATGGCAGTAAATGTACTTTCTGATGATATATATAGAGTCATCAACTTAAGCGGATTATCCACTTTAGTGATATTTATCAATCTATGATATGTTTTGAGCATAGGTCTGTGCTCTAAGATTTATCAAAATGATATCTCTTATTTTAAACATATCAGGACATTGCTTGATATAATCAAAGCAGTTTGACACAACATATTTGTATGTGTGTGCTTGTCCTCAACAACTTTTATCAGATGTCAATATAGTTACTGCTCTGAAAGAGTTACATGCATTTTGAACTGATCAAATCTGAGTCAATTGTCATTATGCAATGTACTTGTTGTTGTTGCTCCAGCGATGATATGTGGAATGACGAATGGACTGCGCCCAACAGTTACCAGCTGTTGCATGGGCGCAGTATACTGCCTTCGGGTCTGGAGATAACTCCATCCAGCCCTTCAGCATGTTGGATTATCTGTTCCCATATCTATCGCCATCACTGACACTTCACACGCACATGTGTTTGTGAAGTGTTATCTACATTATCATATACATGATAGATATATAAGTTGATCAATTCACTATGAATCAGTGAATATCAATACATACAGTAATGCAGTGTGTGTATGTATATAGTACTTATTGATTAGTACTTTTTTGCCAGTGTATGTGTGTGTGTGCTCACTTTTACACACTTTACAGGAAGATAAGTTCTGGACATCACAATATTTCCAGAGAGCCTATCATGCAGGATAATCAGTATACCATGCACTGAGTGAATCTAGCATGATGTATTAGGTTAGAGGTTATTGTAATTCCAAGATAATCTCATTTACAAAATGAGTTGCTGGTATATTTCACATATAGTTCCGGTGAGCAATCCTTTCAGTGATCCACAGTAGAACGATATGTGGTCCGAGGAGTATCTCGACTCCACCGGGACATAACGAACTAATTACTGTGTTAAGATTACTGAACAGGCACCTTACACTATATGGGTTCGAATATAGTTAGCATGCACTGCAAGTATGCTTTTGTGCACGTCTAATGTATTGTGATTTGATGCCATCTATTCCAGCTGCTACCGTGATCAAGCTGGATAATATATAACATCTGTTATGATGATGCATGCACAACTTACAGTGTGGCAATCATTCAGTATAGAATGTGTATATACTTAGATGCTGCATGTAATGTGTGCTGCATGTTAGTGTGTGTTTAAATAAACATCTTGCACACTATATTGAGATAAGCATGAAATGTTGACGACTTGAATATTTGTGCAGTCATCAATATGTGGTGTGTGCTGCAGTATAATATCAGATGTCAATCATGCATGCGTCCAAAATATGCCTGGGAGTATTAGTTGTTGTGCAGAGTATTTTGATGTAAGTATGTATTGTGCAGTTGATCTTAACAACATCTCGACATCATCATCATCGCAAATTGAAATCTTTCATAGCACGCTGCAAATAACTTATGCAATATGGCGCGTTGCTGATGAAAAGCATGTATCGTCGTCGCCATTTATCAGCGCATGATGCGAGCGCTGAATTATGTACGGATCAAAATTCCGTCGATGACTACTATGCCATATATCATTCTGAACAATTTTCGAGCATGATTCATACAAGCGCGCGCATGTAATTGACATGCATGTTGTAAGCTGCGATCCACTTCTTTTTCTTCTTCTTTTTCTTCTTCTCGTTTTCTTCTTCTTCTTCTTCTTCTTCTTCCTTTTCGAGTTAAGAGCTTCGGTCGCTGCGCGATCCTCGACAGACACCAGCGACGGAAAGGATTAGGATAGCATGAAAAATATAATCATGAATAAAGATGGAAAAATTCGCATCCGGAGCGCGTCTTGTCACAGATGAGCAGGGCATCGGGGCTAGGGTTGCCCTCTCACCGGAAATCATGTGGAAATCTTGGTAATCTTCACATCTTCACTCTTCGGAGTCGATCTATGGTGGCGTGGAAATAATGCAAACACATCATACAACATACAAACATGCGGGTCATGTTGTCGTAGAATACAGTACACTTGTTTTCTCGTAGGTTTCGCGAAGCTTGCTGCACATACCCTCTTCGAATTTTGGTTCGGAACTTTCTCCGAAGGGCTCTCAACTACAACAAGGATCAACATGCCAACGTTACGTCTTGCGCCCGGCAGTCTCTCGGGCCCGCTTGTTCTCGCTCGAAGTCCACCTCGCCAGTCGTGGCAAATACTTCCATTGAAGCTCGCCGGATTTGGGAAACAGCGAAGAGGTGCAGCTATCGGAACTCGCTGTACAAGGAGAGACACGGCCTTCATCGAGCAGGAGATAGAGGGATGCACGGCGTTCAGTGATCGGTCGGTATCAAGCGAAGGCTTGTCCACAACACGGCGTCATCTCGCAGGCACTGCCTTTCTCACCAGTGTGTTTTGGGGGCCGGCTTCATCTCGGTCGGCCACAGGCCCTACCCCCAATGCCGCAGCAGTGGTGGTCTTTGGGGCGAATGGGCGTGTGGGCAGGTATTACAAACCCTGATACCGAGCACTAAAGTCAGGCGTGTGCTAAGATATCCCTACTTTCAAACTTATGGCGACCAGTGTGCATGGCACTTTCAAAGTTGACGCATGGACGCGTTTTGGTTTCCCATTCGAATCATTAGCTGCTCAATCATGCAAGTCGCATCGGTCTCCAAAGAAACACTCAAATTTACTCCTCTTATTGCACAAATCATCTTCTTAGTTCAGGTTCAAAACTGGATGCAGGCGGTGTGTTGTGGGACTCGCTCGCCGTAAGCAGCAAGTGGTTGCGGTATCAAGAAGTGGGAACTTTGATTCGAGCGGTCTGTCTCTCAGCGGGGAGGAGCTCGCTTGCATCGTTGCGAAGAAGGTGAACCCAATACTCCGTTGAATCGGTCGAAAACATCGGTTGCGCAATATATGTTCCGACCCGATCATCCTAGCTAGGTCTGGGCGAGGCGCGCTCGGTCCCCGGATAGTCCATGGACTCCTAAAAATTGAACTTCAACTGGTGAATATGCCTTGCCTTTTGTACGTCGGTATTCATGAAAAACTACACTTTTTTGGCCAAGGCTGAACACGGTGTAGTATGAGGGTTTGGCATCTACAAGCGGGGTGCAGGAGGCTCTTGAGATAATCTTTGTTATCTGGCGGTGTCAGGTCTTAGGATCTTATCATGTATGGTAGGGGGGATCAACCCTAAGAGGCTTGAAAGAGGCCTGTCCTAGCTCATACACACACACGCGAGCTCCTTTTTGCAAAAAACCAAGCCAACCTCACATAATTATCCTTGACAAACCCCAGTGGTGACCACCCCTTGCAGACCCTTGCTGACTGCCTTTGCGAACCCCCCGTCGACGGTCGTTGCCAACGCCGATGATGGTCCTGCTCGGAGCACCCCCGAACTTGGCCGATCCCACCGGAACTCATTAGCACCAGTAGGAATGTTGGGGAGCAGGTGTAGGAGTTGCGAACAACCAAACGGTTGATGCTTAGGTGTATTAAGGGTGAGCGGTCCATGAAATCCACATCGCATAGAACCTCACTCGCTGAGTCTGCAGGGAATTCTTAGAACCATCTGATTCCTCTTGCACCGCTGGTCCACACTTGTTTACAGGGGGACGTGTGCGATTTGAGTTCGCTTGCCGAGACCCTGGTCGGCGCATCGGGGGCCATCTTTGTCGCTTCAGCATCAAAAGGTGCAAGTCCGTTCGACGTTGACCGCGACGGTGCCATCAACGTCGCGCGTGCTTGCATCTCCAGCCGAGTACCTCGGTTTGTGCTTGTTACCTCGGGCGGAGTCTCCAAGCCCAGCTCGCCCATCTACAAGTACAATAACCTCTACGGCGGTCTCATGCAAGCCAAGTTTGAGGTGAATGGCCGACCGCTTTACCTTTCGGAGTGATGGTAAACACGGATGTAAACTCGCATTACATGCAAACTTCCCACAACACGTTGGAAAGCTTCGCATAGTAACCAAGAACGTGCTTTGTTTGAATCCGTGAAAACGTGTACGATTGAATAGATGGCCTATATTATGTAAGGTATGGGGCCTGCCTGCTGCTTGCAGGGGGAAGATGGCACGCGGCGGTTGTATGCGGCTCAGGAGGAAAGTGTGCAATCCGACTTAGGGTACACAATCATACGCCCCGGAGGCATAACTGATGAGCCACAACTTGGAGTTGATTACTTGGAACTCTCACAAGGTGAAAGCGATGTGCTGGTTATGCTTCGCCCGCGTCTCATCGCTGGGACTGCTCATGGATCTATGTGCAAGTTCGAGGGAGATTTTTTCCGAAAGTGCGCTTTATTCTGTAGTGAGATTTGTGCACGACCACGCCGTGGCATTCAAATGTGTTGGACTCTTTCCAGCCTTCAATCACCACTACCGCTGACCATCAGCGTCACTGCCGACAGCCAACATTGTAAGAAAGTGCACCCGCTCCCCTTATCACCAAGACTGCTACGGATACAAATTGTCAATCCTGGCAAACATGTGTTATGCAATGTATGAAGGGATGTGTGTGTGTGCTTATCCTTGGACCGTTTGGCACCCCGTAGCCACAAAAGACCGGCTGCACTATGTACCCACGCCAGGGATGTGTGCTTATCTGCGACTTTGGCACCCCGTAGCCATGAAGACTGCACCATGTGCCCACGCTGGGATTGCATGGATTCAGCACACATCAACAGTGTGTGTGTATGCTATCCTTGCGACTTTGGCACTTCGGATGTATGCATATCCTTGCGACTCCTTTGGCACCTCGAAGCCACAGGAGACTGCACTATGTACCCACGCCGGGATCAAAGGATTCAGCACACACTTCGGGACACTCATCCGGATTCTCCGGAGCTCACTAGTGAAGAATGGGACCCCCTAAGCCTCGCTGAGCCACCTGAGCCCCTCTGCATCTGCACCGCCAGCGCACTGCCGCC
>LGRX02031050.1:0-20896 GCA_001247695.2 Cymbomonas tetramitiformis | reverse complement strand
TCCTCGAATCAAGTCGGCCTACAGGTGTTTTAGGGTGAGAGTGGGTGGGGGGGCTGATACAAGATGTCCCCCACGCTTTCCTTCGCAGGCTTGCAGCCGAGGATGTGTGAATTTGAAGCTTCACCCGAAACGAAGACATGTGCCGCGGAAGTCCGAAGAGATGCGGCGCGGCAGATCTGCGCACCTCTTAAAGCAAGCTGAGACGGCATGTTGTATACAGTGTGTAGGCAGTAGTACTGTAGTTAGTACCTGGTGGAATGCGCGCCGATGGTACAGCCAACAAACTTATACCTGTTTATTTGTGGATGTGATGAACCATGCCGAAAGCTGCTTCGGGTCAATCACCGTAACACCGGGTATATTGTAATTGCGATATGGTATGGGACTCCGTCTTAAGCCGTGAACACTGGTGCTGAGAGCGGTGCTGGCACCTCGTGCACCTGCGTCACGGCACCTGTTGCATGTTGCATGTGTATAATGCCATCATACGGCGCGCACGCACCCTGCCAGCATGTGTGCAATGCATGAATCAACGGAGTGGCCAGCGCACGCACGGCACATGGACTTGCGGTGCATGTTGATGCCTTGATTTTCGTATCCAACACCCTCCTTCTTCCATTGCTCTATTTTTCAGGGACTCTCCTTCCCCGACGACGCTGTGATTCAGGATCGCTTGAAGGCCATGGGTGCAAGCGAACGCCCGACGGTTTCAACGTTTGGTGCGGATAATGGCTGGATTCCGCGATCTGCCCGTGGTAAGGACCAAGCTATGGCGAAGCGCGACCTGGTCAATCGGCTCGCAGGTCGTCTGCCGGACCTCGGGTACACAATTGACGACAGAGGGCGCATCAAGCCCCGGCGGGAGGCAATGCCACCCGAGGATGGCGGACGCCCTGGTACTGCGGAAGCCCCCCGACAAGCAGCCACCCAACCTGCTGCTGGTGAAGCGAGCGCCCCTTCCACCCCTTGGGACAGCAGTCACGTGTCCGACCAACGCCTACTAGACTTGGCGCGCCAAGCATACAGCACGTCGGACATCGTGTTAGAGCGGCGGAGCATCCGTTCCGTCTTCACCTTAGAAGACTTGCAGATGCCAACGAAGACGGCGACGAAATGGCACAAAGAGGCAGAACGGAGGTCAGACGTGCTTCTCGCACGCATGCGCCGCCTTGGAGTGGCGCTCGATGCCAGGAACAGGGTGTGCGGTGCGCCGGCACCCTACGGGGAGACTGGATCGTCTGACGTCCTCCTCAGTTGTGATGAAGGGCAGGACGTGGTGATGGAGGAACCGGACACCAGAAGCCGTACTGATCGGTGGCGTAGCGGCAACTTGGTAGGTGGCGGTGGGACAAACGGTAACCAGGTTAACCACGACATGAGGGACCTGTTGGCGGCGGATCTCAATTGCCCACTGCAGCAGCTGCCGGAGTGCACGCTGATGTCCGGCCTGATGGCATTTGGGGAAATGTTCTGCGGATCGGTGCCCTCCCCGGCTGAGAAGGAATACTGGGAGGAGGCGAAGGAGAACCAGGACATCGTTGTGGAAGATGTCGTAGAAGCTCTGGAAAAGACCCACCTTGTGGCGGACGAAGAAATGAATACGCCTACAGAGGATATGCTTGATCTGCCAGACTTCTTGTTTGAGGTATGCAACCCGCCCTGCCCATACTGGCACCAAAATGTTTCCCCTGTAACCCACTAACGATGCGTGAGCGAGATAGAGCGTAGTAATATGACGGGGAGCGCTGGTGGTGTGACTGCCATTGTAAGCAGGAGTTGGCAGTGCTGGTGGAAATGAATACCGAAGTCAGTATCGCGACGGAGTCCGTGCAGGGCATTGTGCTGGCCCTGCAGCCTGAGCCCGACCCCGCGATCACGTTGTGTGTGACGGACGTGCCAAACCTAGCAGCAGGAAAGCAGTCGCAACCGCTGGTCACGCACGGGAAGGCGAGTCCGAACGGGGTGACCGTGCAGGAGGCCGTATGGTACTTCATGGATATGAAAAGGCGACAGAGGTGGACTGATGACCATTTCGACACCTTCTTGAAAGTCCTGAAGATGCTCCTGGGCGGCAATACTTGCAACCTGCCGGGATCGCTATGGCACATGAGACGGGCGCTCGGTGCGGAGAGCGTATGGGACTATGCGATACACGTGTGTCCCAAGTTCCACCGCAATTTCGCATGGCAAAACGGGGAGGGAAAGCTGGGGAAGAGGGTGCAAGAGGTATGCGGCGTGCCCACGAAGCGTGGGGCGGATGGCGAGCCCACGGAGTGGTGCACGGAGGAGAGGTACGACGTTGTTAAAACGGCGCGCGGGGAGGAGTATCGTCCCAAGGAGTACTACTTCTATTTCACCGTGAAGCGGCTGGTGCGGCGCTGGATGATGGACTACGACTTTGCTAAGCAGCGTGCGAGTCCCACGGCAAGAGCTCCCGAAAACGCTTGTGTCATGAGCAGCCCGCACGGGCTACGAGTAAACGAGCACCCTAGCGTCGGTGGCAGACTACTGCGTGAGACGCCGAGCGGGAACCAGGAGAAACCAGGGGTATTACGAACTGGGATGGGCATCGAATATGGAGAGGACGACGGGCAAGCAAAGAAGCATGACAAACAGTGCGACCCGTGCCGATGTCCTTACTCCTTGTAACGGACGAGTGCCGCGGCTGATCGTATACGAACGTTGCCGATGGGCGATGCGAGATGGGTGAAAGGACCGCAACTGACTAGCGCGTTGCCATCGCAGGAATTGGTCCACGCGGTTCGGCGCGTTGCGAAGTGCGGACCTTCCTCCCAAGGTAGGTAGTGCGTAAAGCCCAACCCGCGGTGAACATCTACACGAGTGTGTGCGCACGGAGGTGTGACGCTCCAGCGCGGCTTGAAGAGATCATAGGCTATTGCGCTTGACTGCGTGTGCAATGGAGGGTATGCGCAGGAACGTGTGAAGATGAAGCACTGCGGTGTGATCTCGATTGCCCCTGGCCCACGTCAACACTGGAAGGACGTCGACGTGTTGCTAGAACCCATGATGGAAGAGCTGAAACAACTGAGTAAGGGCCATGCCGATGCTGACCAAACCCCTTTCAGGGTGTATGACGGGTACTTCCAGGTGTGGCATGAACAGTTCAGCGTGTTCCTGATGTTATGCTACTGCGATACGATTGCGCGTAACGACTTGGGGAAGTTCGCTCCCGTGGCGGCAAGGCGCAACGACTTCAAAAGCATCTGGGAGGCCACTAAGGGCCCTAACGGAAATGGCATGTACTGCTTGGGCTATGCGAACCCCATCTCGCAGACATACTTGGACGAAGGGGAGGTGTTGTATGCCAATGATCCGAGTGTGTGGTTAACCAAGGAGGACCACAAGGAACTGGTGAGGCTGACCGCGGAGGATGGTGTGGATCCGATGCGGACCGGCCGATATGCAGCCGGGCCGTTAGAGCAGCTGGACTACTTTGACCCCATCTACGGGTACGTGCTGCCGTTCATGCACATGATGTGTTACGGCGTCATCAAGAAGTTCCTGAAAATGCTGCGAAACAAGGTGAACAATTGCCCAAACACGTGCTATTTCTCACCCATGCAACTGAAGCAGTTGCAGGCCAACGGAAAGGGACTGACCGCGCCGCATGACATGCACCGGGAGTACCAAGACTTCGTGCAATACGCGGGTGAGCACCCGGATCTAACCACGGATACCGACACCCATCACCTTGCATGTGCCTTGTTTAGTAGGAACGGGCGTGGCAGATGCGCCAACCTTATTCCCCCGGTCCGCGTGCAACCATGTTTGTGTGCACCGGCAGGGAATGGCCACACCTACTAACCGTAGGGATGAATGCTACTACAACCAGGTACATATGTATGCACTGTTGTTAGTTTGTTGGTGTCTGACCGCGAAGGGTCTGAAAAACCGTGTATCTTTAAGAGGAAGATGGGAAGATAGTGAAAGAGAGTCTAGTGTGTGGCATCTCGGACTTTCACCGAGAACCTCCAAAGTAACCGATAGGTTTGGCGCTCTAGAAGTTGAGCTAATGCCACTAGAAACTATCAAACTGAAAAAACTGTAGCCTACATCGTAGGGTTGCGAAGTGAGAACCCATTTTCCCGATAAATTACTCAAACCATACGAATGATGTGGCTTCTATTCGTATGGTTTGAGTAATTTATCGGGAAAATGGGTTCTCACTTCGCAACCCTACGATGTAGGCTACAGTTTTTTCAGTTTGATAGTTTCTAGTGGCATTAGCTCAACTTCTAGAGCGCCAAACCTATCGGTTACTTTGGAGGTTCTCGGTGAAAGTCCGAGATGCCACACACTAGACTCTCTTTCATTATCTTCCCATCTTCCTCTTAAAGATACACGGTTTTTCAGACCCTTCGCGGTCATCTCCGGTTGGTGTCATTTCATACGCGGGGAGGATGCACCGGTTGCCTAAGATCTGTAAAAGGCTCGCTGTTGCAGGGAACTACACCATGGAGGACATGCTGAACTTTATCTTGATTTTCAGTCCGATGGTGTTCATGGATGTTCTGAAGAACTTGAATCCGGAGTTGGACAAGGCTTGGTGGACTTTGCGGCGGGCGGTGCTCTACTTTATGAGAGGGCCTGCAATAGGATTGTGTGGGGACCTCCAGTCCCGTGCGGAGCCCCGGAAGGAGGCCGGGAAAGAGCTGTGGGCCTTTGCGGTGATTGTGGAACAGCAATGCCCCATGAACATGTTGACGTTGAATCTGCGCATGGCGGTCGTTCACTTGTGCAAGCAAGAGGAGGAAACCGGCGTGGTGAGCAGCACCAACGAGCTCTGGGTCGAGCGTCTCCTGGGCGACAGCAAGGGGGTGGTGCCAGCCCCGGTCGGAGGTAAGGCGATCGACACGTGCATAGCGAACGCGTATCTCACGAAAGAGGCGGTGGACGACATGGCGTGGAGCTACGAAGGGATCCGCTTCCTTCCGGACATGCTCACGGAGATGGCCATGGCCAAGGGCGGCGAATACCATGATTCTGGGACCACCCGGGCTGACGATTCCTCCAAGGTGTGCCATCTCCTTGACACCGGCCACTATCTCGTCCGCGACGGTGTACCAACCGCTGCGTTGGCAAACGAGGAGGGGGGTCGTCTGCACCGGGAACTGGTGGGGTGCGTCCGATCCCTTTTTAGCGATCATGCAAGCCCTTCCCTGGATGCAGCCATGGACGTCCTTCGATTCTCGCGCATGCGAAGAGGCGATGAGGACTTCACATCCCGGGTTTACACCCGGGCAAAAACGCGTATCTCCTTCAACGTGGCTTTGAGTACATGCGCGGCCGACGCTTTTGAGTACGGCACCGTGGAGGCTTACTACTTGATCTTCCTGAAGCGTTCCGCCGAGAACTCCGCCGCCAACGACACCGTGTGCCGCCTGGCTATGGTGACCGCCTACCCCACTGTTGAGGACCTTACCATGAACAGCCGGGGCGTGTATGTGTGCAACGAGGCAGAAAAACGTACACTTCTCCTACCGGTAAGCCGTCTCGAAACCAAGGTCATTATCCATCGCCCACCTGGAAACCGCGTACCTCTACACGCCACTTACCTATGGCCGGGGATGAAAGCGGTACGTTGCAAGAAGCAATAGCGCAAGCTACCTCATGAGCTCCGCGCAGCAATCGAAGGAGGACACCGAACGCCAGCGCAGCTTCATCAGCTCCGTCCAATTGCTCTGTGTAGCTAGCGAATGCCTGCTTGCCACATGCAACGAATCTGTTCCAGTGGTACTTTTAGTAGCATCGGCAGTCCCTCTTAGCATGCCACGTGGAACAATCTGGAATTTCTGTTAATAGCTAGTTGTGCTAGTGTTAATAGACATGCCACGTGGAACAATCTGGAATTTCTGTTAATAGCTAGTGGTGCTAGTGTTAATAGACATGCCACGTGGAACAATCTGGAATTTCTGTTAATAGCTAGTGGTGCTAGTGTAAATAGACATGCCACGTGGAACATTCTGGAATTTCTGTTAATATCTAGTGGTGCTAGTGTTAATAGTCATGACACGTGGACGATCCGGTCAAATCTGTTAATTTATGACCGTTTACAGTCTGCCAAGTGTTAGTATCCGGTAAAACTGTTAATCCGAGTGCCACGTGTATGATTCCTATTAAAAGTGTTAATTTTCTGTTAATATTCCTTACATGTGTAACGATCTCGCGAGGGGGGCCTATTTCAACTCCCTCCGGCACCCCTCCGATTAAGTGTTAACATTCTGTTAAAATTGTGTTAAATTAACATTCTGTTAACATTCTGTTAACATGAATTATATAATTCCTTAACTTTTTCCCAAGCCAATCATTATTTACCATCGGGATTTATACCACCACTATTAACAGTTCCTACCCGTTAACACTTTTTAACACTTAATTAACACTTTTTAACACTTTATTAACAGAAATCCTCGGTGGTGTGGAGGTTGGCGTTAGGACGTAGTTAGGATGCTCGTAGGCAAAGTTAATACGCTAATGGCACTCTAGCGGCACTGCGCCTTATAAAGTATGCGTTAGTTGTACTACTGCAGGGGTCGTTACCAAGGTCACAATTTGCAACTGCCTGCATGGCAGGTGGCAAGCAAAAAATAAACTAGCAGCGATTCATGTCTCATACATCGACCTCGTCGTCGTCCTATGTCCTTGATCCCTCGAAGAAGTCGGCCGTTGGGTCGAGAATGACCGCGGTCTCCATGCACGGATGTGGTACAATAACAACCTGCTGTTCTACTCTATTGGCTAATATGAATGGCTCCATGTTGTCAAAGGCCGCGCGGTCTACGTGCGGGTTGAAGGTATAGACCGTCTTGGTCAAGTTATCCGGGCCGAGAATGGAGTGACGTCGACGGTACTCCTTGATCTGTTCGTCGGTCGGCTTAGCGAACCAATCGCATTTCAGTAAGATGTAGACCTTTCCTGCAATCTCCACCCGCAATATTCTCGTAATACGGCCGTGCCTGCATATCACCAAGCCCACGATTGTGTAAACAGCTAAGTTAGTATGTCGTTAGGACATTATGCGCATCCTAATCGAGTCATAACGACATCCTAAAGACTAGAATAGTGCGTGCTCCTTTCTCACCTTGCCACGGATTTTGGCTCACCGTGCTCGTCCACTTCCTCACTCGCGAAGAAAGTGCGAAAGTAGCCCCTACGTTTCTAGACGGGTTCAATACACGTGTTGAACACGTATTGGAGGCATATTGGAGGCATATTGAAGACGGTATGCTAATATCTGGATATTCCAATACACGTGTAACATATTGGCCAAACTATTGAACCGCGATCAGCCTGGACACAGCGAAAATGAGTATGCTAGCATGGGCACCCAAATGGTGCCAGACTCACCCACTAGCACTTGGTATCATCTAAGGAAGGGTCTAGCGTTATGGGGACAAGTTTTCACGGCATTTGGACGCGTATCGCAGAAGTCGGTTCTGGGGGGCTTTTTGAATTGGGGCCCCGATGTATTGAAATAAGGCAAAACGATTGGAGGGGTGTTCAATATGTCTGCAACCGCCTGCAACACACGTATTGAACATGTGTTGAACACATGTTGAAACATTCACGCATAAGGAATCGTTCAATACATGTGCAATATGTCTACAATCAGATGAATCATTCAACACGTTTGCAATATATGTGTTGAACACATATTGAAACATTCCCTCATGCAGAATATCTTTAGTACATGTGCAATATGTCTACAATCAGAGTGAATTATGCAACACATGACTGCATGGGGTAAAGGGGTAAGACCCCCCTGCTGCTCACATATTGCATAATACTTACAATATGTCCGCAATACGTATCTGGTATATTACAGGTATATCAAATGTGTACAGAGGCACTACTATGCGTCATCACACTTTCTGCAGTACCACATTCCAGTGGGGATGTCGGTGAGCCCTGCGCATCGCACGTGCATAGCCTCTTTGCAGCCTGCCCTCTCACACAGAAGGAGCTCGCCACCGACTCTACATGTCTTCCCGCATGTGTCAAAGTGACCATCACTACCTACGGGCCTATCAACGAGTGCAAGTTTCTCCATATTGCGGTCGCTCGTATCAAGTATCACCGCTGAATCCATGCAGGGGTGTTTGACTATCACTACTTGCGCTTGGACTTGATTGGCCAGTAGGTAGGGCTCTCGGTTGTCCATAGTGTACTTGGAGGTGTCCCATGGGTTGAAGGTGTAGTAAGCCTTGGACACCTTGTCCACGCCGAGGATGGAGTTCTTCAGCTTGAAGCTTGCGATCTGAGCTTCCGTGGGCACGGGTAGCCAATCACACTTTAAAAAGTGTAGAGCACACCGCCAATGCTAACCCGCAGAATGGCGTTGATGATACCATACCTGCGCACGAAATGTTCAATGTTTTTGTAATATACGTACAACATACCCTCAATATGTTGGGGACGTATTGCATATATGTTGCTGAGATATACGAAAAGGCAAAGAAGCATGCAAACTGGTGGTTGAGGTCGTACCTGTCCTCCCACTCGTCATCGGCATCGGCATCATTCTTGGGGAAGGATGCGCGGACGAAACACTGGGTTGTCACTTTCCCTTTGTCCCCGTCTCTACAGTACAGGTAGTGCGATAGAAGACACCGCCGATGTTCACCTTGTCGTACTTGGAACACATGGGTTCGGGACCCATCATGAGCGACTTCTCGTAAGCCGTGTATTGACGACCAAGCCATCCTTCAGGGTCCTCCAATGGACCGAACGCGATCGCGGGCACAACACCCACCTCTTGTCGGTACCGCAGTGCTTGTTTAGAGCGCGCGGCATTCTCCCTGTGATGACAACATATTCTTAGTATACTTACAATATATGATAAACATACAGAAACAAGTTGACAATATGTTGCAGGTATACTACAGATAGTACATGCGTGCGAGCTTGCAGGTTGCACCTCCGCCGGAACAGGTCGTACTCAGCATGTTGTTGAAAAAGCTTTCGGTAAGCGGGAATACTCGCTCGCATCCAGCGGGTCAGTTGGTCAATCTCCAAGGACGTTAGCTCCAATGGCTTGCCCTTCTCCCCGAAGGTAGTGACCACGATGCCGGGAGC
Organism: Cymbomonas tetramitiformis; assembly: GCA_001247695.2. Lineage (NCBI taxonomy): Eukaryota > Viridiplantae > Chlorophyta > Pyramimonadophyceae > Pyramimonadales > Pyramimonadaceae > Cymbomonas > Cymbomonas tetramitiformis. The sequence continues at coordinate 11,800 of LGRX02031050.1, read as the reverse complement.
GGGGCCCGCCATCAAAGCCCGCGGGACACGGCCGGCAGTAGCTCTTTCTCGGTTCAAAAGCATGGTCAGGATGCCTCGTAGGGAGCGCAAGGTTTTCAACCTTAGATAGCCGTTCATGATGCTTGCCACGGGGAACGCATTGTTCTTCACCCACCTAGCTAGCTTGCCCGATTCATGGACTCGAAGGCATACATCCGTCCACCATTCACGCACAGGTCCGAATCGCAGGAGCAGATCGGCCCAGTGCCAGATTTTATGGGTGTTGATTGCAAGCCACTGTGGAGGACCATTCGCTTCCAAGTCCTCAAAGAAAAGTCTGGTCTGCTCTCTCAAATACTCCATATCCTGCACGTACGAATCAATACGTTTGTAACATATATTCAACATACCTGTGACATGTGGAACTCATATCACACCAACATTGAATACGTACCCGAGGTTCTATGGAATGCGCAGTGCATTCCCGTATGATGATAGTCAGTTTGGACACAATGTCCTGCAGCGCATTGTCGACTTCACCATCATCGCGAGGCCAAGAGGACAATACCGCCAACAACTTGGACTCGAAAGCCTTCAAAGCCGCATGCGCCTTGAGGTGCTTTGCGTATTTTGCGCCGTTGGAGGCGGTTGAGGTGCGCAACAAATGCTTATGCCCATCGCCCCACCGGGTGACTCCCCGCAACTCCTTCAAGAAGGCGAGTGCTGTTTCCCGAGAACGTAAGGTGGTCGAAGCCTTCGGACGCGGTGGGATCCCCCATGGACCGTTTGTCATTTTGTACACCTCATGCGGTTCCCCTGTCCGTGTTGCCGTATACCGTCAACACATGTATGACATATTGAACACAATTACAGAAATGTTGCACTAATACAAAACTCACCTTTCGAATTCTGCACCCACTCCGTTTGCCCCCATTCTGGGTGCAGGCCCTCCTCCTCAGCAAATTTGCGCGCGGCCTCGTTGAAATCCAGCCCAAGCAGCGTTGTTGCAAGCCTGTTTCCCAAGTTCATGATTTCGTGCATAGGATCATAGAGCCAATCCAACGCCAAGTTAAAGTACGACAACCTTGCGAATGCGGCGGGCAACTTGAATCCGGTGGCCGAGAAACGTTCCGCCATGTCCGCTTTCGACCAACCTGATTTGGAAAGTGCCTCGTGTATTTCGCCCATTCGCTTGACAAACTCATGCGTGTAGTTCTCCGGCGGCCCTGCATGGCACGTGCACAAGTAATACAACATATATGTGGTATGTTGCAGGCATGTTGATGCATGTTGCAAACATGCTGCAAACAATCCCTTACCTTGCACTCCCGCCGGCTAGTGGAGGGCTCGTGGGTGCCTCAGCATTGGGCGGCGGGGGGGACTCCTTGCTTTGGGCCTCGTGCGCCTCGGGGGGCGCCTCGCCCGCATCTCTGCACAATATCGTCCCAACATGTGTTGAACATCCCATCAACATGCTGCAACCATCACGATAGCGTGCTGCAGCACTATTGCGGCGAGCCACGTGAGGAATGGTGGGAGGGAAACCATGCCCCACGAGAGTCCCTTACCTTGCACTCCCGCCGGCTAGTGGAGGGCTCGTGGGTGCCTCAGCATTGGGCGGCGGGGGGGACTCCTTGCTTTGGGCCTCGTGCGCCTCGGGGGGCGCCTCGCCCGCATCTCTGCACAATATCCTCCCAACATGTTTTCAACATCCCATCAACATGCTGCAACCATCACGATAGCGTACTGCAGCACTATTGCAGCGAGCCACGTGATGAATGGTGGGAGGGAAATCATGCCCCACGAGAGTCCCTTACCTTGCCTCTTGCATGCCACGAATCCTTTCGACAATCCGTTGCAAGCAATTAGGCACCGGTGGAACAAGTCGAAACGATTTCCCCTTAAAGGTTACCGTTGCCGGTTCTAGCTCCAAGATGTCGGAAGGTGGTAACCAAGTCGGCCACGCGGTATTGTCTGGAGATAAATCGTGCGCCAATCTGGAGAAATCGTGCGGGAGCAGTCGCGTTGGCAGCCACTTATGATGCCATACCGTGTCCACTTCCACATAGTGCGGATCGACTTTCCTGCAATGTGTTCCAGGATCCCTACAATATAATCTCAATATGTATGCAACATATGGTAACCATGTTGCATACATGTAGCAAAGAGTCCTGTGAAGCAAGAAAGACACAACCTCGACGTCGAGAAGAAAGTGAAAGGGTGCTACCTCGCGGACAACTCCAGTTCCCTCGTAGATATTGGAAGATGTGGAGGCGCAATCCACGCCGAAAGGCGTTCCTTCTTCGTAATCGTTTCATACTCCGGGTCGCGGAAGCCTTCCGCGGTACTCCAATCTTCCGGGAATATGAGCTTGATATTGGGAGGGGGTTTGAGCGATGTACCCTCCTGAGCATTGGAAGGTTTGATCGGCTCTCGATCGGCTAAGCACCCGCCTTGCGCGGGATTTCTCATCGCGCGCTTGGCTAACGAAGATTGTTGTACGGGGGGGGGCGCCTTCCCTTGGACGAGGGCGGCGGCTCTAGCCGAAGGCAAGCCGGTTCGATGTCGCTCCGCATCACTTGGTGATGATGATTGAGGGGATCGTTCATGGCGAGGTCGCTTTTCACCATGAACAATTTGATCTCCTCGGACCATACTGCATTGAAGTCCCCTTTACCACGCCCATCACCCTTCGAAAATGTACTGCAACTATGCTGTAATATGTTGGACATATACTGCGGACATATTGACGATATGCTGAAGGAACTTTCAAGTAAAGCAATAACCCAAAAGTAGGTTTTCGGACCCCCCCCACAAAAAACGCACACAAGCTATGTCGCAAAATATAGCTCCTGAGTCCATATAACAAGTCTCACCAGAATTGAAGAACATGTTTTTTCAACTTTTTTAGGGCTCACTTCAACACTTCCGCAGCATACTGAAAGGGGGGGCTAAAGGCAGGGCTCAAGGTCTTGAGCCCTCACGTATTGAAGTGAGCCCTCACGTATTGAAGTGAGCCCTCACGTATTGAAGTGATCCCTGCCTTGAGCTCTGCAGGCGGTTGCACGCGGTTGCACGCATATTGACCTTTACAAAAATTTAAAAAACTTTTTAGAGGAGAATCTGTTCAATACTACTTCAATACGTGAGGGCTCATTCTAATACGCGACCGCTTGCAGGCGTATTGAAATGGCGTATTGGAGATGTATTGAAAACTGCTGATGTCAGCTTTGCCAGTGCCACGTCAGACGGATCTTCGCAAAACTGACTTGGCACTTTTTCGACCCATCTCCAATACGCCATTTCAATACGCCTGCAAGCGGTCGCGTATTAGAATGAGCCCTCACGTATTGCAGTAGTATTGAACAGATTGAACGATTTTCGGGGAAACAATTTTGGAATTTTAATTTTTAGGAGAATCTGCACCCCTCGTTCGTGAATCGAACGGCCGAATTCGTAACTCAAGAAGTACCCCCAAAATACTCAAGAAGTCCCCCCGAAATGGCCCAAAATATGGTCTGGTAAAACCCTTCACTGGGACTCGAACCCATCACCTCAAGGGTGTAAGAGCAACGCTCACCCACTACACCATTGCAATGGATTGATCACGTTGAGCGTAGTCTTTTCACTTAAGTGAGAGTCTGAGACATCGCATCGCATCGCATCGTCATCATCGTCGTCATCGTCGATCGTGCTCGCATGACGATGACGAGTCGATCCGATGTGACTTCTGAACGGCAGGGAAAGTTTTTGAGCACTTCGAATTTTCTGAACGGTCAAGTTCAAACTTACGTTATTGCACTCTTCACAGTTCGCCGTCAGCAGTGTTGCAGCAGCCTCACCAGTGAGTTGCGTGCTGTGATATTTTTAATTCTCACAGGTTGCAATATGGCACTGGTTTGCAGTGCATGTTTTGGTTATGCGTGTGTATTATTTTGTGTGTGCTTCGCGCGCTCATACTTGGCATGCGTGAAACTTTGACTAGGGAGTGAACGGGAAATTCCCGCGAGTCCTTTGCACTCGATATAGTTGGTTCAAATCCAACTCACTCCACATCCCCCTTTTACTTTCCTTTGCTTCTTTCGTTGACGACTGCTAATTTCTTTCTTCTTTACTAAACGTTAGTTGGTTGGTTTCGTTTTTCAGATCCGCTGAAAACGTTCGCGTGGCGAAGTCATATTAGGTTTTCATCTCGCGTTCATATTCGCATTTATTTGAGGTTGCTCGGTTGTTAATTATGTTTTCAATAAAGGTTTATTTTGTGCTTTTCCGCTTTTTACTAAGTGTTGGCTCTTTACTTTCCTTTTCAGATTGGCTGTTTTCGAGGAGGGCGAAATGGAGGAAATCGACCGCCTCGAGTACAACGTCAACTTCAAGCATCCCTTCAAACATTCTAGGTTGATAAGTCCTTTATGTTTTCAATAGAATATTCTTTTGTGCGTTTCCGCTTTTTTACTAAGTGTTGGCTCTTTACTTTCCATTTTAGATCGGTTGTTTTGGAGCGAAGCGAGATGGAGAAAATCGACCGCCTCGAGTACAACGTCAACTTCAAGCATCCCGTCAAGCGTTCTAGATGAATACATTGATTTTAGGTTGGCATCTTGTAAATAGAAAGTGCACGAGTAGAACATCATTTTGCGTATTGTAAATAGAAAGTGCACGAGTAGAACATTATTTTGTGTATTCGTTGGTATGATAAAATTTGATAGTCCCATTCGTATTCCTTTCTGCCTAGCTAGATACATGTTAATCGTAGTAAAGATGCTCGAGTGTTCCCTACTATTCTTATTTTGTTTATCTCGCATAGCATACGCATAGTGGAAACATAGTGAACACACTGCATGTTGCAAATGTGCAATATGTATGCTATAGGTCTATAATATATATCCAACATAGGCAACTTTTATTTCAATACATATGCAATATGTCCACAGTATATATACAACATATTGAATTTGCATGTTCAATACGTATACAATAGGTCCGCAGTATGTATCCAACATACTGAATGTTCCGTTTCAATATATATGCAATATGTCCGCAATATATATACAACATATTGAATTTTCATGTTCAATATGTATGCAATAGGTCCGCAGTATGTATCCAATATACTAAATGTACCGTTTCAATACATATTCAATAGGTCCACAATATATATACAACATATTGAATTTACATGTTCAATACGTATGCAATATGTCCGCAGTATGTATCCAACATACTGAATGTTCCGTTTCAATACATATTCAATAGGTCCACAATATATATACAACATATTGAATTTACATGTTCAATACGTATGCAGTAGGTCCGCAGTGTGTATCCAACATATTGAATGTTGACTTACAATATGTATACAATATGTATACAATATGTGGGCAATATGTCTGCAACATGCCTTCATAGTGTTTGCGACATGCATGGTGCATGTCTCCAACCCTATACTACACATATGTTGAAGGCATATTGAAATAACTCTCTGCATCAGAACTTCAATATGTCTCCAATACGTGAGGGCTCATTCTAATACTATGTTGCACACATGTTGGAGCGCTTGCAGGCATATTGCACACATATTGTAACATTTTTTATTGTATTGAACATTTATTGTCAATACGCGTGCAATATGCCTGCAATATGTGTTCAATACGATGTATTGCACGCGTCCAGAAACGTAGGGAGCTGTGTACGGTGCGCTTGTTCCGATCGGTCGTAGCCGTGCGGTAATCAGCGTCGCCGATCTTGACGTGCGTGAAGTTATAGCAAACCGGTGTCGGCCCCGCCATGAGCAACATCTCGTACTTGGTGAACTGTCGGCCCAACCATTCCGTAGGATCCGCGTACGCTCCAAATGGGGGCTCGCGTATGTGCTCAGGTTTGCCCTCCCTTGCACACACCGCGTTCCGGTACTGCTTGTGTCGCAGTCGCATCCGTGCATTCCAACTGTGCACAGCGATACGATACCGTTAGTACTTTAGGCGCGTCCTAAATATGCAACAACGGCGTCATAAGGGCATAAACAACCGCTCGGGGAATGGGGCCACAAATCACCTGCGCGCGTCTTCCACATACTTCTCCCACTTCTCCACCAGCTCTCGATAAGCCGGCAATTCAGTCCGCATCCAAACCTTCAAGGCCTTAATGTCATCATCTCGCAAGACCACACGTTTCCCCCTAGCCGATACCTCAACCGCAATTGCCCCGCGGCTCCCCATGGTCACGGCCGCCGGCATCCGGGTGGAGTGGTCTTCCGAAATGAAAGTGATTAACCCACGCACCAAATGCAACACCTTCACCCGCTTGATGCAGTTCATTATGGCTGGAACGGGTAGGGAGTTGCTCCTCGCTAGGCTTTTGATGTGACCGTTCAAGGACTCGAAGGCGTACATCCATACCTCCCGCATGGGACCATACTTCTCAAGTTGTTGGACGAAGTGAGAAAACATGTGAGTGTTAATCACACACCAAGCATACGCTGGCCCGGTCGCCTCCAACTCCTCGAAAAATGACTTGATTTCTTGTGCGAGTGGCTCCATATCCTGCACGTACGCAGCAATTCGTTAGGGCCCGTATGATGTACGAAGCATGTTAACGGCATCATAACATTATACTAACTATATCCTAACCGTTTACCTTAGGACGCACTTGTGTCGTCGTGATCTCCCGCACGATCGTGGTCATTTTACCCACTAGCTTGGCCAATCGATTGGCGGGCTGCCCTTCATCTCGTGGCCAAGCGCAGACTGTCGACAAGATACTGTTTTGCACGAGCTTCAAGCCGTCGTGAGCCCGAATGTGCTTGGCGGCTTTCTTATCGGCGGTAGTTTGCAACAATCGTTTGTGGCCACGCCCCCATCTTTCCACCGCCCTTATGCTCTTCAAGAAACTGCGCGCTGTCTCCAAGCTTCGTTTCGTGGTAGACCTTCTGTCAGGGCGGGGTGGAATCGCGAAAGGTCCGTGATTCATCTTGTACATCAATACCTCCTTACCTGCGTCACATTATTTCAACTGAGTATGCCGTTAGTACCCCTTCGTGACACCGATAGCACGTGGTTAATACACTATCGGCACGTTATGCACATCCTAACACGTGCACATTTGCCTACCTTGAGCATTCTTCACCTTGGTTGTGGCATGCCACGTGGGATGGACACCGTCCGCTTTCGCTTGCTGGCGGAGGGCGTCGTTGAAGTCGACCCCAAGCAAGGTTGCAGCGATTCTGTTCACCAGGTTCATGATGTCATGCATGCCATCTAGGATGATATCACGGTAGATCTTGAAGTAAACCAACCGAGTAAAAACGCTCGAGAACTTGACGCCCGTATTCGGCATGCTCTCCTCCAAGGTCGCTCCCGAAAGTTCGGGGTCTCCGCTATCTCGCAGATCTTCATGCATTGCGGCATGACGCTTGTACTCGGCGTCCGTGCGCAACGGTGGAGTGCCTAGACCGAAGAGAAAACAAAGTAATCAGCAAACACTCATTTACACCGCATGCATTATACGGCTAGCACGCCTTTAGGCTTTTAAGTACATCCTAACGCCAACCTAACGACGTGCTACTAGCATACCTGGCGGATTTTGCTTGCTGAAGAGGTACACCATTTTGTGCATTAATGTTGACCATGTCCCCCAAATTTTGCATACTAGGCACGCGGCGTATGCACCGACGTCCATGATTTGTGCGGCTTCAACCGCTCCCTTGTAGTCCATGAGTATGGCAAAGAGCATGACCTTCAACCGCACGTGCTCGTTGGTGTACGAGTCCCAACACAAAAAACCTTCGTCCCACAACACCACGAGCTCGTCCACGAGTTTACCATACAGCAATTGTGAGTTGGCAGGGTGTTGCCCTTCAATGATCCCGTACACCTCCATGTTCGCATACTTCGTGCGAAGCTCCGGAGGTAGGTTTAAGATTTGGAAGTATATAGGGAACACCCCCATTTTGTTCTGCCACAATGCTGCCCCATCGGCACTCAAGAGTATACTCACGTTCCTGGCTTCCTTGAAAAACTCGATGTGTCGCACGTTCTTCCGCTCCTGCCATTCCTTTCCATCTGATGGAAGATTCCAGCACAGGTGAACGTGTTAGTATATGGTTAAGATACAGTTAACATGTCGTTAAGGCACTAGCGGCATCCTAACATCGACCTCAATAGAATACTCACCCCAGATTGTGCGCATCGATCCGTCTTCCGGTGGAACATGCCTCGAGTGGGCGAGCATCATCTCCGCCGTGTATGGATTCGCGTACACACGTCTCAGCAAATCGACAACATTCCACCAAAAGAATGTTGATCGCGGTTTCTTGCCTTTCCCCGCGTCCACGTCTCCCGTCTCGCCCAATGCCTCCCACCGGGGCTCCTTGCACTTCGGGCACTCGTCGGCGGTGGCGTAATCTCCCTCGAAGAACACGCACCCCTTCACGCATAAGTCGACCCTATGCCAGGGGGCGTCGAACGCTTCGAACCGTTTCCAGGCGGCTTTGAAGTTCGTTGGAAAGTTGCCCAATTGATCTCCGAAATGTTCCGTGATAATGGCGAGGAGCTTGTCGAAAGAGTCTCGCGACATCTTGCCTTCGGCGTTCCATTCCAAGCAGTCGATAAGGAGCTTGAAGGCGTTAATGGGTCGGCGCGGGCCTTCCACGGGGTCCATCTCCTGCGCGTGGTGGCCACCCTCCGAAACCGCAATTATAACACGACAATCGGGGTATGTAGTGCGCCCGTAACACATTAACAATAGCCTAATGGCGTGCTAAAGGTATCATAAAGGCTTAATACCGCTCTACGTTTAACATATTGCTCACCTGCTGCTGGGCGGCCAATAACTTCGTCATCTCTTGGACCAACAACGACGTGGCCGCTTTTGCGTCTCGCATGTCTGGGTCTTCGTCTGCATCCGTTCCATGGTCGTCGCCTTTCATAGATCCAGCTTCGTCCCACGCTTCGCCACCCACTTCATCACCCTCCTCGTCGCATGGATCCCCCCCCTCGTCGAAGTTCTCACCTTCGCAAGATGAGTAATCTTGGCTGTAGGAGCGGTCGTCGTCCGATACTCCCGGATCCATCTCCCGCATCGGGTTGGATTTGCACGTGGTGTAGGAGCGGTCGTCATCCACAAGCTCACAATCGTCCATTTGGGCCTTCGCAGGACTGTTGCACACCTATGATGCCGTTAGCATGTTAAACACTGTGTTACGACGTACTAATGACATCTTAACTGCACTCTAACGGCGTTTCCAGTACCGGAGGTTGTTCAGTTTTTTCACTCACCTTGCCGGAATGGCGCGGGTGTCATTCGATTTCACGTCATCGCCCAATGGCACGACATGACGCACATCCGGGTCTGGGACGTCTACCGCATCCGTGTAGGCCTGTCCGCGCCGTATCCTTTTGAACAAGCTTCGGTGACGAAAAAAGGTTGCTCGACTAACCCACACGGTCGTGCCATAGCACATGCCACAATCACATAACGCCAAGCCGTTTTTATACACCAACCCAATATACAGGGGAAGGTAAGAAACGACGTCAACAACTTCCGCTCCGCGTTCCGTTATGGATCGTGGAAGAAGAAGGGCAAAGCGTGGGTCTTGAAGCCCCACGCAAAGCACCCCTTCGCGAAGGTGGAGGGGGCGGAGGGAATCTCCCTCACGGTCTACAACGACGCGGCAAAGCTTGAGGCCTTGAAAAAAGCTGGGATTGAGCCTGTGGCTCTTCCCACCACGTACGAGGAGGGCCTCCCTAGCCTGGAGGATACACGTAAGTTGCACGTAATGAGCCCTTTTGTGAAAACATGCATAACTTATTTCCTCTCTGGACACTGTGTTTTCTGTTAGTACACCTTTAGTATGGCGCTAACATACTAACTGCATACTAACTGTTTACTAACTGCTTTGCAGGCGAGTGTTTACTAGCCTCGTGGTCGAAGAGCGTTTTATCCCTCGGGGACGAAGAGGAGGAGGACGCCGAAGAGGAAGAGCCCCTCCGAAAGCGACCTGCTGAGTCGGAGGAGGCCCCCGGGGCTTCTCCCTCCAAAAGCACGAGAGCCCAAAAGGCCAAAAAGGGCAAGGAGGATCCTCGCGACAAGGGCAAGGAGGGGGAGGGGGGGGGACATGGAGGCACCCAGTCGGACGAGGAAGACCACGTCAACCTGGCCTCGAGGTATCCAGTGGGGACCGAGGTCTACGTCTACGCCCGCCCTACGGCCGATGACGAGGCCATCAAAGCCCCATTGGAGGAGAAGGAATACTTCACCTCCAACGGGGCTTTAAAACAGGAGGTGCCCCTGTTGGCAGGGAAGGTCACTGTGTGTGACCTCCACCAGTCAGTGGAGCATTGGCACGTATCCGAGGAGCTGAAGCTCCCCCCCCTCTTCCTGGGTCTGGAGGTGAGTTTTGCTGCACTTTTTGCCTTTAGGATGCCTTTAGGACTCCTTTAGTATGTTATTGGCGTCTTAACGGAATTTGCAGCTGTATTCACTTTCCCCTCTAACTTAACTTAATCTGGTTTGCCACAGATATCGAAGGCAAACCACCGAACAGGCAACTCAGGTGTCGACGAGTTCGCCGGGAAGGGGATCTCGGCCGTGAACACGATTCTCAAAAAAGCCGACCCCTTCCTAAATAAAGCCCTTGTAAGGGGCAAGGACCTTGAAAGATACTTTTGGGCAGCCTTCCGGGGGAAAAAAAACGTTGCCCTGGCTGCTAGCCCCTTGCCCCTAGTCGTAGATGCCTCGTACATCCGGTACGGGGCATTAGAGCACGCCTTCGCGGGCCCCCCCGAGGAGGATGCGTGAGGAGGATGCCTCACGCGTATGGGGCAACATGGTAACATTTTTGTAATTATGAATTTTTGTACTTGTTGTGCATCACACTCACCAATCACAATGTATCTCGCACCTCACAATGCATATGCCTTCGCATCAAGCTTCCCCCGATATGAATACTCGCAACGTTCGCGTTTGACTGCTTGTGTAGTTATGGCATAGTTAGTATGCGTTTAGTATGCGCCCTAACACACTAAAGCTATGCTAAAACCAACGTTAGTATGCCTTTACTATGTCCCAGATAGCATGTCGTTAGGACGCCTTTAGGGTGTCGGTGTTAGTATGTCCTAACGTCGTCATATTAACATCATAATGGCATCCTAACGCCAGTTATAGTGCATGTGTTAGTATGTCCTAACGTCGTCCTACGAGCATCATAATGGCATCCTAACGCCTGTTAATATGCATATGTTAGTATGTCCTAACGTCGTCCTACGAACATCATAACGGCATCCTAAAACCAGTTAAGATGCATGTGTTAGGGGCGTCCTAACGGCATCATATGCACGTACTAACGGGTCGTTAAGACGTATGGCGTTAGTATGCCGTTAATATCTAGTCTCCATTAGTGGGTACCGTAACGGTATCCTAACCGCATACTAGCGGCATACTAACTTGACTACATATACTGCTGTTAGTATGCATTTAGTACACCTTTAGTACACATACTACAATTTCCTAGGACCGTAGGGACCATGCCCTACACAGCGGTGCCCCGCCCTTATACTATGCCGGATGGCACCCCCGCACAGGCTGTATGGAACGGCGTCAATTGGGTATTGCCCCAATCAGCGCCCCTCGCTGGGGGAGTATCACCAGTGCCGTTCACACTGGGAACCCATCACCCCGTGGGCGCATATCCCACACCGTTCCAACAACAGCTACAGCAGCAGCAGCAGTGGCTCGCGTACCAGCAGCAGCAACAGCAGTGGCTTCGGCAGCAGCCACTGGAACCGATGCAGCAGCAGTTACAGCAGCAGCAGTTACAACAGCA
>LGRX02031049.1:0-18342 GCA_001247695.2 Cymbomonas tetramitiformis | reverse complement strand
TTTATCTCGCATAGCATACGCATAGTGGAAACATAGTGAACACACTGCATGTTGCAAATGTGCAATATGTATGCTATAGGTCTATAATATATATCCAACATAGGCAACTTTTATTTCAAATACATATGCAATATGTCCACAGTATATATACAACATATTGAATTTGCATGTTCAATACGTATACAATAGGTCCGCAGTATGTATCCAACTTACTGAATGTTCCGTTTCAATATATATGCAATATGTCCGCGATATATATACAACATATTGAATTTTCATGTTCAATATGTATGCAATAGGTCCGCATTATGTATCCAATATACTAAATGTACCGTTTCAATACATATTCAATAGGTCCACAGTATATATACAACATATTGAATTTACATGTTCAATACGTATGCAATATGTCCGCAGTGTGTATCCAACATACTGAATGTTCCGTTTCAATACATATTCAATAGGTCCACAATATATATACAACATATTGAATTTACATGTTCAATACGTATGCAGTAGGTTCGCAGTGTGTATCCAACATATTGAATGTTGACTTACAATATGTATACAATATGTATACAATATGTGGGCAATATGTCTGCAACATGCCTTCATAGTGTTTGCGACATGCATGGTGCATGTCTCCAACCCTATACTACACATATGTTGAAGGCATATTGAAATAACTCTCTGCATCAGAACTTCAATATGTCTCCAATACGTGAGGGCTCATTCTAATACTATGTTGCACACATGTTGGAGCGCTTGCAGGCATATTGCACACATATTGTAACATTTTTTATTGTATTGAACATTTATTGTCAATACGCGTGCAATATGCCTGCAATATGTGTTCAATACGATGTATTGCACGCGTCCAGAAACGTAGGGAGCTGTGTACGGTGCGCTTGTTCCGATCGGTCGTAGCCGTGCGGTAATCAGCGTCGCCGATCTTGACGTGCGTGAAGTTATAGCAAACCGGTGTCGGCCCCGCCATGAGCAACATCTCGTACTTGGTGAACTGTCGGCCAAACCATTCCGTAGGATCCGCGTACGCTCCAAATGGGGGCTCGCGTATGTGCTCAGGTTTGCCCTCCCTTGCACACACCGCGTTCCGGTACTTCTTGTTTCGCAGTCGCATCTGTGCATTCCAACTACTGTATGCACAGCGATACGATACCGTTAGTACTTTAGGCGCGTCCTAAATATGCAACAACGGCGTCATAAGGGCATAAACAACCGCTCCGGGAATGGGGCCACAAATCACCTGCGCGCGTCTTCCACATACTTCTCCCACTTCTCCACCAGCTCTCGATAAGCCGGCAATTCAGTCCGCATCCAAACCTTCAAGGCCTTAATATCATCATCTCGCAAGACCACACGTTTCCCCCTACAGTAGCCGATACCTCAACCGCAATTGCCCCGCGGCTCCCCATGGTCACGGCCGCCGGCATCCGGGTGGAGTGGTCTTCCGAAATGAAAGTGATTAACCCACGCCCCAAATGCAACACCTTCACCCGCTTGATGCAGTTCATTATGGCTGGAACGGGTAGGGAGTTGCTCCTCGCTAGGCTTTTGATGTGACCGTTCAAGGACTCGAAGGCGTACATCCATACCTCCCGCATGGGACCATACTTCTCAAGTTGTTGGACGAAGTGAGAAAACATGTGAGTGTTAATCACACGCCAAGCATACGCTGGCCCGGTCGCCTCCAACTCCTCGAAAAATGACTTGATTTCTTGTGCGAGTGGCTCCATATCCTGCACGTACGCAGCAATTCGTTAGGGCCCGTATGATGTACGAAGCATGTTAACGGCATCATAACATTATACAGTACTAACTATATCCTAACCGTTTACCTTAGGACGCACTTGTGTCGTCGTGATCTCCCGCACGATCGTGGTCATTTTACCCACTAGCTTGGCCAATCGATTGGCGGGCTGCCCTTCATCTCGTGGCCAAGCGCAGACTGTCGACAAGATACTGTTTTGCACGAGCTTCAAGCCGGCGTGAGCCCGAATGTGCTTGGCGGCTTTCTTATCGGCGGTAGTTTGCAACAATCGTTTGTGGCCACGCCCCCATCTTTCCACCGCCCTTATGCTCTTCAAGAAACTGCGCGCTGTCTCCAAGCTTCGTTTCGTGGTAGACCTTGTGTCAGGGCGGGGTGGAATCGCGAAAGGTCCGTGATTCATCTTGTACATCAATACCTCCTTACCTGCGTCACATTATTTCAACTGAGTATGCCGTTAGTACCCCTTCGTGACACCGATAGCACGTGGTTAATACACTATCGGCACGTTATGCACATCCTAACACGTGCACATTTGCCTACCTTGAGCATTCTTCACCTTGGTTGTGGCATGCCACGTGGGATGGACACCGTCCGCTTTCGCTTGCTGGCGGAGGGCGTCGTTGAAGTCGACCCCAAGCAAGGTTGCAGCGATTCTGTTCACCAGGTTCATGATGTCATGCATGCCATCTAGGATGATATCACGGTAGATCTTGAAGTAAACCAACCGAGTAAAAACGCTCGAGAACTTGACGCCCGTATTCCGCATGCTCTCCTCCAAGGTCGCTCCCGAAAGTTCGGGGTCTCCGCTATCTCGCAGATCTTCATGCATTGCGGCATGACGCTTATACTCGGCGTCCGTGCGCAACGGTGGAGTGCCTAGACCGAAGAGAAAACAAAGTAATCAGCAAACACTCATTTACACCGCATGCATTATACGGCTAGCACGCCTTTAGGCTTTTAAGTACATCCTAACGCCAACCTAACGACGTGCTACTAGCATACCTGGCGGATTTTGCTTTCTGAAGAGGTACACCATTTTGTGCATTAATGTTGACCATGTCCCCCAAATTTTGCATACTAGGCACGCGGCGTATGCACCGACGTCCATGATTTGTGCGGCTTCAACCGCTCCCTTGTAGTCCATGAGTATGGCAAAGAGCATGACCTTCAACCGCACGTGCTCGTTGGTGTACGAGTCCCAACACAAAACACCTTCGTCCCACAACACCACGAGCTCGTCCACGAGTTTACCATACAGCAATTGTGAGTTGGCAGGGTGTTGCCCTTCAATGATCCCGTACACCTCCATGTTCGCATACTTCGTGCGAAGCTCCGGAGGTAGGTTTAAGATTTGGAAGTATATAGGGAACACCCCCATTTTGTTCTGCCACAATGCTGCCCCATCGGCACTCAAGAGTATACTCACGTTCCTGGCTTCCTTGAAAAACTCGATGTGTCGCTCGTTCTTCCGCTCCTGCCATTCCTTTCCATCTGATGGAAGATTCCAGCACAGGTGAACGTGTTAGTATATGGTTAAGATACAGTTAACATGTCGTTAAGGCACTAGCGGCATCCTAACATCGACCTCAATAGAATACTCACCCCAGATTGTGCGCATCGATCCGTCTTCCGGTGGAACATGCCTCGAGTGGGCGAGCATCATCTCCGCCGTGTATGGATTCGCGTACACACGTCTCAGCAAATCGACAACATTCCACCAAAAGAATGTTGATCGCGGTTTCTTGCCTTTCCCCGCGTCCACGTCTCCCGTCTCGCCCAATGCCTCCCACCGGGGCTCCTTGCACTTCGGGCACTCGTCGGCGGTGGCGTAATCTCCCTCGAAGAACACGCACCCCTTCACGCATAAGTCGACCCTATGCCAGGGGGCGTCGAACGCTTCGAACCGTTTCCAGGCGGCTTTGAAGTTCGTTGGAAAGTTGCCCAATTGATCTCCGAAATGTTCCGTGATAATGGCGAGGAGCTTGTCGAAAGAGTCTCGCGACATCTTGCCTTCGGCGTTCCATTCCAAGCAGTCGATAAGGAGCTTGAAGGCGTTAATGGGTCGGCGCGGGCCTTCCACGGGGTCCATCTCCTGCGCGTGGTGGCCCCCCTCCGAAACCGCAATTATAACACGACAATCGGGGTATGTAGTGCGCCCGTAACACATTAACAATAGCCTAATGGCGTGCTAAAGGTATCATAAAGGCTTAATACCGCTCTACGTTTAACATATTGCTCACCTGCTGCTGGGCGGCCAATAACTTCGTCATCTCTTGGACCAACAACGACGTGGCCGCTTTTGCGTCTCGCATGTCTGGGTCTTCGTCTGCATCCGTTCCATGATCGTCGCCTTTCATAGATCCAGCTTCGTCCCACGCTTCGCCACCCACTTCATCACCCTCCTCGTCGCATGGATCCCCCCCCTCGTCGAAGTTCTCACCTTCGCAAGATGAGTAATCTTGGCTGTAGGAGCGGTCGTCGTCCGATACTCCCGGATCCATCTCCCGCATCGGGTTGGATTTGCACGTGGTGTAGGAGCGGTCGTCATCCACAAGCTCACAATCGTCCATTTGGGCCTTCGCAGGACTGTTGCACACCTATGATGCCGTTAGCATGTTAAACACTGTGTTACGACGTACTAATGACATCTTAACTGCACTCTAACGGCGTTTCCAGTACCGGAGGTTGTTCAGTTTTTTCACTCACCTTGCCGGAATGGCGCGGGTGTCATTCGATTTCACGTCATCGCCCAATGGCACGACATGACGCACATCCGGGTCTGGGACGTCTACCGCATCCGTGTAGGCCTGTCCGCGCCGTATCCTTTTGAACAAGCTTCGGTGACGAAAAAAGGTTGCTCGACTAACCCACACGGTCGTGCCATAGCACATGCCACAATCACATAACGCCAAGCCGTTTTTATACACCAACCCAATATACAGGGGAAGGTAAGAAACGACGTCAACAACTTCCGCTCCGCGTTCCGTTATGGATCGTGGAAGAAGAAGGGCAAAGCGTGGGTCTTGAAGCCCCACGCAAAGCACCCCTTCGCGAAGGTGGAGGGGGCGGAGGGAATCTCCCTCACGGTCTACAACGACGCGGCAAAGCTTGAGGCCTTGAAAAAAGCTGGGATTGAGCCTGTGGCTCTTCCCACCACGTACGAGGAGGGCCTCCCTAGCCTGGAGGATACACGTAAGTTGCACGTAATGAGCCCTTTTGTGAAAACATGCATAACTTATTTCCTCTCTGGACACTGTGTTTTCTGTTAGTACACCTTTAGTATGGCGCTAACATACTAACTGCATACTAACTGTTTACTAACTGCTTTTGCAGGCGAGTGTTTACTAGCCTCGTGGTCGAAGAGCGTTTTATCCCTCGGGGACGAAGAGGAGGAGGACGCCGAAGAGGAAGAGCCCCTCCGAAAGCGACCTGCTGAGTCGGAGGAGGCCCCCGGGGCTTCTCCCTCCAAAAGCACGAGAGCCCAAAAGGCCAAAAAGGGCAAGGAGGATCCTCGCGACAAGGGCAAGGAGGGGGAGGGGGGGGGACATGGAGGCACCCAGTCGGACGAGGAAGACCACGTCAACCTGGCCTCGAGGTATCCAGTGGGGACCGAGGTCTACGTCTACGCCCGCCCTACGGCCGATGACGAGGCCATCAAAGCCCCATTGGAGGAGAAGGAATACTTCACCTCCAACGGGGCTTTAAAACAGGAGGTGCCCCTGTTGGCAGGGAAGGTCACTGTGTGTGACCTCCACCAGTCAGTGGAGCATTGGCACGTATCCGAGGAGCTGAAGCTCCCCCCCCTCTTCCTGGGTCTGGAGGTGAGTTTTGCTGCACTTTTTGCCTTTAGGATGCCTTTAGGACTCCTTTAGTATGTTATTGGCGTCTTAACGGAATTTGCAGCTGTATTCACTTTCCCCTCTAACTTAACTTAATCTGGTTTGCCACAGATATCGAAGGCAAACCACCGAACAGGCAACTCAGGTGTCGACGAGTTCGCCGGGAAGGGGATCTCGGCCGTGAACACGATTCTCAAAAAAGCCGACCCCTTCCTAAATAAAGCCCTTGTAAGGGGCAAGGACCTTGAAAGATACTTTTGGGCAGCCTTCCGGGGAAAAAAAAACGTTGCCCTGGCTGCTAGCCCCTTGCCCCTAGTCGTAGATGCCTCGTACATCCGGTACGGGGCATTAGAGCACGCCTTCGCGGGCCCCCCCCGAGGAGGATGCGTGAGGAGGATGCCTCACGCGTATGGGGCAACATGGTAACATTTTTGTAATTATGAATTTTTGTACTTGTTGTGCATCACACTCACCAATCACAATGTATCTCGCACCTCACAATGCATATGCCTTCGCATCAAGCTTCCCCCGATATGAATACTCGCAACGTTCGCGTTTGACTGCTTGTGTAGTTATGGCATAGTTAGTATGCGTTTAGTATGCGCCCTAACACACTAAAGCTATGCTAAAACCAACGTTAGTATGCCTTTACTATGTCCCAGATAGCATGTCGTTAGGACGCCTTTAGGGTGTCGGTGTTAGTATGTCCTAACGTCGTCATATTAACATCATAATGGCATCCTAACGCCAGTTATAGTGCATGTGTTAGTATGTCCTAACGTCGTCCTACGAGCATCATAATGGCATCCTAACGCCTGTTAATATGCATATGTTAGTATGTCCTAACGTCGTCCTACGAACATCATAACGGCATCCTAAAACCAGTTAAGATGCATGTGTTAGGGGCGTCCTAACGGCATCATATGCACGTACTAACGGGTCGTTAAGACGTATGGCGTTAGTATGCCGTTAATATCTAGTCTCCATTAGTGGGTACCGTAACGGTATCCTAACCGCATACTAGCGGCATACTAACTTGACTACATATACTGCTGTTAGTATGCATTTAGTACACCTTTAGTACACATACTACAATTTCCTAGGACCGTAGGGACCATGCCCTACACAGCGGTGCCCCGCCCTTATACTATGCCGGATGGCACCCCCGCACAGGCTGTATGGAACGGCGTCAATTGGGTATTGCCCCAATCAGCGCCCCTCGCTGGGGGAGTATCACCAGTGCCGTTCACACTGGGAACCCATCACCCCGTGGGCGCATATCCCACACCGTTCCAACAACAGCTACAGCAGCAGCAGCAGTGGCTCGCGTACCAGCAGCAGCAACAGCAGTGGCTTCAGCAGCAGCCACTGGAACCGATGCAGCAGCAGTTACAGCAGCAGTTACAACAGCAGCAGTTACAGCAGCAACATCAGCAGCAGCAGCAGCAGCCACAGCAGCCCCATCAGCTGGCGCCAGCCACCTCCGCGCTTCATGACTCAGGCGCGGATCCCTCATCGCTGCAGCACTTCATCAGCATCGGCGCCGCGGCCCTGCCGGACCCTCTGCAGGTACCCCTTGACAGCGGGGTTCAGCAGAACGTCTTGGGCGGTACCCAGCTCTTGGTGCGTCACCTTCCCGCGGTGGCGACAACCTCAGAGACCAAGGCATGGAATCGGTTGGAACAAGCAGTATCGATAGTTTTTGATTATTCCAAATTTTCAATTGATTAATAGTAATATCCTAAATTGTCCTATCAATAAATTGTGATAAAAGAAGTCAGCTATCGATTGATTGTGATTTTTACATTATATTATCAATTGATTACAATTCTAGCAAATGCACATCAATTGATAGTGATTCCTACCGAGGCAATATCAATTGATATGATACCCCAAAATTTCTACCGAGGCTATATCAACCAAGGCTCGGCATCGTGATTTTTTGAACTTATCAAATAACGATGAATAAGTCAAATTTTATAATCGAACGATAACGATAATTTTTCGAACCTATCGACTGAGAACGATAACGATACCTATCGATAACATTCATGATTACCAATTGCGCCCTAATGGGTATCAGATTTTGGGTTTTACCAATCCTATCACAACAAACAATATATCATTGTGTTCGTCTATGAATGAGCTGTATCCACGTTTACCCATCTTGATTCACACAGGCAGTCGATAGTTCGTCAATAGTCCTGACACTCCGTCACACTGTAAATTGAGGTCCTCAATGCTACCCAATCGAGTCGAGAGCCTCCAACACACCCCCCGCCTCCAATCTGAGGATGGGTGTCATTTGCATGTTTATTGGTTCATCTCAAACACACTTCAGCGAACCCAAATTAGAGACGAATGAAAAGCCTAGAACTCAAGAATGAAGGATCGGTTAGGGAGTTATATATTGCATATTGATGTGTGATTGCGTGTCACGTGCAAATATCAATCGATTCTGATATGTCCCACGGTCACGATCAATTGATTGTGATAATGCAAATCGAGAATCGATCGATGGTGATAATTCGGATTAGGCATCAATCGATTGTAATTCTCGGAGGTGGGTATCAATTGATTGTAATATTTTGATTGTGTATCAAATAGGCATCAATTGATTCTGATATTCTGATATATCGATGGTATCAGAATATCAAACAATCGATTCCATGCCTTGTCAGAGACTCGCCGGCGTCGGCGTTCCCGAAGGGCATCTTCGGGCCCTGCGACACATGGCAAGCATCTTCCAGGCCCAAGCCACGCACCTGATCACTCTGACCCCGACTCCGGCACGGACATCAGCCGCACCAGCACGGGGACCAGAGGCAGCCGAAGCACGCAGGCACGGGCTGAGCGCAGGCGGAGGGCCGCCCACAGGTCCGGCTCTGACTCGGACGCGAGCAGCCGAAGTGAACACATTCGCAGAGAAGTCCTAGCGGCAGTACAGGCCCTGGACATCTCCGCGGTGCTCTCGAGAGGACTCGCGCTGCCCGGTGCGACGACATCGGCAGGAGCCTCCCCACCAGGCGACCCTCAGGGCAGCGCACAGGGCCTGACGGCGGACCATCTACACGAGGCAGACGCTGCCGCCAGCGTAACCCCTCCTGTGCCTCGGACCGCCGCTGAGACCGCTCCCGCCGAACCTCCCACTCAGGGCCGGCCAAATCCCCATAACATGATGGTGGCCCGCCGGCGACAGTCGATGGAGACGGTGGTGCACGGCGGTGGCAATCCCGACTCAGAGCCCAGAGGCTCCAGTTCAAGCGACTCGCCACCAGGCCCCCCTAGTGATCCACCTCAGGATCCCCCTGACGATCCCGCACCAGAGCCCTCCTACCCTCACTACCCAGAGGTCAGAGCCCTCTTCGTCACCCACGATGGTGGGTCATTGTGGGTGCACCAGTCAGCTGGGGTGCGAGGCGCGGCAACCGTCTCCCTACAATGGGACGAACGCCGCCGGGCTGGGGTGCAGGGCGACGCCATCTTGTTCAGGATCATGCACCTGCTGGGAGCGCCGCTGACTGCATATGCGCGCATGGGGGGCCGGCTACAGTACACCATGCACCCCTACCCCTTACCAACCCTCGTGTGGAGACCTGGGTCCTCATGGTCGACCGCGAGGTCATGGATATGGCAATGGGGGACCCAGCCGCGGCCAATGTGCGGTCTAGCAGCATGGGGCAGCCAGTATGGGAGTGGATCCCTGCTACTGCGCGGGAGTCGGAGATGCAGAACTTCGATCAGGACGGGCTCGCCGCGTGGTCGGAGGTCAGCAACTCCGATTGGTACCGGAGCATGAGCGTGGTGGCCGCACAACCATCCACACCCCTGCCCTTCCATACACCTCTCCCACTCCCCGCACCACCATCAGCCCCTACATTACCGCCCACTCCGACCGCAGTCCCCACAAATCCCACGCCTGCGCCTCCGCCCGCGCATGCCCCGGGACCACCACCTCCTGCCCGTTTTCCCCATTCCGCCGCCGCAAACCCCGTTCACTCTGCCGCTGCCGCGAACCCCGTTCACTCTGCCGCCGCTGCGAACCCCGTGCTCTCTCCCAGCGCCACCCCCTTTGTTCCAGGCATCGTCCGTCTGCCGCAGGGCACTAACCTGCGAGCATCTCCAGACGAGGTCCGCCTGGAGCACAAGACCAAAGAGATGGTGCTAAAGCTGGTCAAGAGCGTCACCAGGTTCCCCCGCTCCGCGTCCGACACAAAATCGGCCGACAAGGAGGGCCTCCTGACGCAGTTGGAGCACTACTCCCACATGGTGCGGAAGGTATTCCAGGAGGCCATTGTGATCGAAGCACTGACCACTCCCAGTTGTACGCCATCAGTATCAGAGTACCAGGCGAGTGTGTCAAGCCTTCTTTGGAGCTTCAAGGAGTACACTCTTCAAGACCAGCAGAGAAAGTTCTTGGAGCGCGCGGCGGGGACCTTTGGGTCCGAGCAAGCTTGGCACCAACGCTACGGGGAGCTGGACGTGTTCTTCAGCGATCTGGCGGTGTGCTCTTTGACGCAGGCCTACCTGGAGAACGCACACGGCGAGGCCATTGCCCTGAAGCAGGCGGTGAACGAGACCGCGGCGGAGTATTTCTCGCGACTGGAGACCCGCATGGCCTCCGTCAACTTCTTGGCCAGCAGAGTCCCAAATTGCGTGGAGATGACCAACTTGTCGATGCTCTCTACGTACCGCCGGGGGCTGAAATATGCACCCAAGGTGATGCGGCGCCTGAGAGCCATCCACTTGGATGTCTCCAAACCAGAAGAGGGGGAGAGGAAGGCCGTCGCTGACGACATCCCAGGCACCCACAACGCCTTGTTGAAGATTCGGGAAGTTGCTGAGGAGGTGGAGAGTGACATTGACACGGAGGCGGCTCAGAGGCGCTCTCAAGACCGTCCTCCCCGTGCTGTTTCCTTCGCTAACCCACCACCTCGCACCCCCTTCTACAGGCGTACCCCCTCTTCGAACCGCCCAGCTCTTGCCATGCTGGAGAACGGGCCTGCCACCACCGTCGCCGCGGCGGTGACTCCTTTGCCACCACCACCTGGCCTCTCCCGCCCTGATGCTCCGAAAGTCCGCCGGTGCTTCGCCTGCGGCTCTGCGGAGCACATCGTCCGTAACTGTACGGACGAGGCTAAACTCAAGGAGTGGAGGGCCAATGCACCCGCTCGACTGGCGAACTCCCCTGGGTTTGTAGCCGCCGTCGTTTGGGCCATCGAGCAGCAGGAGGACATCTCCTCGGTGGATGGCGTCCCAGAGGAGTTCTCCGAGGAGGTCTTGGCTCTTGCTACCTGTGAGGACGAGCAGAGCTACCAGACCCTGGCGGCCCTTGCGGGCATCGAGCGTGTGGAGGGTGACGGCCTTCCCCCGGTGGAGAGCGACGAATGACTGGCCGGCGGCCAGCCCCAGACCCTGCCCTTCGAGGAAGTGAGGTCTTGCCCTGATGATCAGACCCTCTCCGCCCTGGAGAAGCGGTCAGAACCAGTGGAACCCCGACGCGCCCGAGGACGCGGAGACCCTTGGGGCCAACGTCCCCATCCCAAGAGCGTGGCCTTCACCTCTGGGACCCGCTTGCGACGCACCTACCGCTCAGCTGGTGCCCCATCGCCGCCGAGGGATGACTTGTCTAGCCACCCTCTTGCGGGAAGCACCCCCTTCGATGAGCCGTCACTACCTCTTGATGACGGCCCTGCTTATACACAAGCGAGGATCGAGGGTCGGAGGGGACGGCGAGTTCCCCGGCACAGACCCCCCATTATGGGCAACAACCGCGGAGAGCCCCGCGACCTTCGCCCCCGACCGCGTGTTGTCCTGCCGCTGCCCATCTATCAGTCCAACCTCGCAGACCCACGGAAAAGGTTAACTGCGTGGCACTGGAAGAGAGATCTGTTCTCCCTCCCCCTCGAAGTCGCCATGCAGAAGGTCCGCAGAGCCCTGCGCAAGTCCCCAGAGGCTGCCAAGGACCTGGTGGATAAAATGTCGGAGCGCGTCCGCAGCCGCGTACACTCTGGGAGTCGATCGCCAAAGGAGCGCGTGAACCGCGCCAACCAGCTGGCAGAGAGGATACGCATTGCCCGCGAACCTCAAGATCGCAAAGAGGGCCATCAGCGCATAGCATTGTGGCACCTCCTTTCACACGACGGTCGCCAGCAAGTCCCCGAATCCTCTAACACCAGCTCCCACGACCTCTACATGGCTTGGAGAGAGCTGTCGCCTGCCGAGCAGCAAAAGGCAATCGCCACTTCGAGTCCAGACTCTTCCCCAGGTAGCAGGCTGTGGGAAAAGGAGGGCACACGAAGAGCAGCAGCGAGGTCTTCGACATCCCTCTGCACCCTGGACACTGAAGTGGGCACGATACCTGGGACAGCGGGAGATGTGGGTTTACCTGGTGCCTGGTGTAGTCTGCACGCAGTACACCAGTACAAGATGAGGAAGCTGGGTCCCAGCCCTTTGGGAGCATCCCCTCCATCATCCTCACTGGCCGAGCCCACAGCAGAGACCACATCTTCGCACCATGATAACGCACCAGCCACTCCGGGAGGAAACCCCGAAGGTTCATCCTACTGCTCAGAGGCGGAGGAGACCTCCGCACCCAGTTCGCTTTGCTTCACCCAGCAGATGACCACCGTCAGAACGCATGAATGAAGCGGATGAAGCGCCACCCTGTCTCGACAGCCACCCCATCGCTGAAGACCCTGAGGTGATGGAAGAGAAGTCCTCGGTCAATTCGCTCTGCTTCACCCAGCAGATGGCAGCAGCTGGGACCCCTCAGACGAGAACTGACCACCAGAGCTCCCACCAGCTCGCCCACAACTCCGGTAGCATAATGATTCGGGAATAGATTACTCCAAAATGGGGAATAGAAATTTCAATCTGTTTTTGGGGAATAGGTGTGTGACACATGCATATGCGTCTAAAGTTTTGCGTTTAAATTTTTAATAAATCGTTAAAATTTTCCCCCCACCCATCTGTTCACTTTCGTTTTGCAAACATGAGGAAGCCTCCGAAAAAGTACACTAGGGTGTGCCTTTCTTGCGATAATGGCGGGTATCGATGTACTGTTGAACACACTGATGGTATGCATTTTATTGTCCTCTATTCAAGAAAAAGGACAGGGTAAAAGATTCTCCATCAAAAATGAAAGGTGCGTTGCCCTTGCTTTCCACGGTTCCCTTGTACAGTTGACTACATATATAATAAGTGTTAGGAACAACTTTTTTGCGCAAGCAAGATTACGGGGCTTTCATTGAACCAGATACGGGGCTTTCATTGAACTAGATACAGGGCTTTCGTTGAACCAGATACGTGGCTTTCGTTGAACCAGGTACCGTACGCAGTGGCTTTCATCGAACGAGATACGTAATGCTACGCGAGTTCCTGACCACGATACCCAGTGTGCAGGCAATTCTGCTTAAATTAGAAAGGGTTGGAAGCAAGATCCGTTCGGAATCTAGGATGCTGGACGGGTCTTGAGAGGGGGGTAATGGGCGTGATTCGAGCCAGCCAACTCGACTCACGCCCAACAGGGACGCATCCTGCACAGCATGAACATATCACGCATATCATATAAGCATAATAAACACATACTGACCGTTTGGCAGTGCAATTTCACCTCTAGCGGAAACGCGGATGTCAACCGCGTCCACTTTCCGCTAGGCGTTTCTTCCCTCATTCGCGCGCTCGTTTGCAAGAGAGCCTGGGCAACGGATGAGGGAAGCGTTAGCAAAAATAGTATTTCGTATGCGTTGTTTTCCCCAAACAAATTGCACAAACTGAACGGTCAACCACACATCTCGTTGTGGGATGACGCGTTCATTTGGCGGAAGCGGGTGGAATTTAAGGAATTTGAAACCCGCAATAGTTGCGCTATGGGGTTTCATCTTCTTTGCGAAACGGGTACCCACATCATACTAAGTAGGAATATGTGATAATATTTTGAAGCAAAAGATTACTCAGATTAGTATACAATCTTAGAGATCTTTATTTCGCTGGACAGGGGCACACTCCCGGAGAGAAAGCCTTCCGCCTTTAGTTAAAATTGCATATTTAACAAATCAAACAGTGAGTATTTTCTTCAAGTATTTTCAGACGGTAATACTTAAACACTGGTAATACTTAAACACTGAGTGTTGTCTCGCGTGTTGTCACCAAGCCTTAGAAACTCACGATCTCACTCCCAAAGTGACCAAAAACCGTTCGATCGGCGATCGAACGGTTTTTGGTCACTTTGGGAACGCGTCTGAAAATACTCAGTGTTGTCACCAAGCCTAAACTCGCGATCTTACTCCCGAAGTGACCAAAAACCGTTCGATCGCCAATCGTTCGGTTTTTGGTCACTTTGGGAACGCGTCTGAAAATACTCAGTGTTGTTTCGCGTGTTGTCACCAACCCTAAACTCACGATCTCACTCCCAAAGTGACCAAAAACCGTTCGATCGCCGATCGTTCGGTTTTTGGTCACTTTGGGAACGTCTGAAAATACTTAGAGAAAATACCAGACAGGTCTTTGCAACCAAGCCGACTTCAGTTCTCACATACTGTAGAGCCCTAAACGTACGGTTTACGCCCTCCCGAATCTGGAATTCACGGCCGTGAATATTAAATTCACGGCCGTGAATATTTCACTGCACGTATGATTGCCCACACTGTTTGCGAGTAAATTAGACTGGGAAAACATTTTCCAACGTTCGTAATGCACAAAGATATATCATTTAGACTCTTAGGTAGGAGTTTTTTTAGCTCTTGACTGAGCCGTGGCCGCATCAGCTCAGTTTGCAGTCGCGACTGCGAGCTAAGCTGAGAGGCCCTTATAACTTTCATGCACATCGCATCAAAACTCAAACAGCGGAGGGGTTCTCGTGCGTTCTAGCGCACGATACTTGGCACCAATATTGCTAACAGCAATATTGGTGCACCCTCAAACGCACAACCTCTGATGTCAGCTATGCGCAAAACGCGTGCTACACATCATGGGTTTCGGTACATGCAAATCCAAACCCAAACATGCCAAACAGCAAAGGGCTTCCCGTGAGTTCCAGCGCCCGTAACTTTGCAAAAGTATTACTAAGATATATATCTTTTAGTTGCCACAGGCCCAAGGCCTCAAAAGCCTTGTGCACGAAGCCATCAATTTATTTCTTTGGAGATTTATTGGGTTTGTGTTCGAGTTTACCCAAACCCAATACATGCCAAACTGAAAAGCAATTCCCGTGCGTTATAGCGCGCGAAACTATGCACAAATATTTACAAGACACATATCTTTCAGTTCTCAGAAGCACAAGGTTTGAGATAACTTGTTGGCAAAACCATCAATTTATTTCTTTGGCAGATCTATTGGGCTTGGGTTCGAATGTTTCCAAACCCAATACATGCTAAACAGCGAAGGGCTTCCCGTGCGTTCTAGCGCACGTAACTGCGTAGAAATATTGCCAAGATATTTATCTTTGATATATTCGAAGCACAAGGTCTAAGAAAGTCTGTGCACAAAATGGTATTACTATTTCTTTGACACAGATTTTAGCGTGATATACAAACTCATAAATCTGGGTCAAAGAAATGATATGTTAACTTCGCGCACAAGCTATCGCAAACCTTGCACTTCAGAAAAGTGAATTATATGCATCTTATCAATATATTTTGCAAAGTTACGTGCGCTGGAACTCACGGGAAGCCCTTCGCTGTTTGGCATGCTTGGGTTTGGGTTTCAAACCCAACAGGCATCATGCCAGCACGCGACCGTCTTTAATATACTCAACGGCTTGCCATATGCTCTTGAGGGTGCACTGATATTGATATGAACAATATCACTGCCAAGTTTCGTGAGAAGATTCTCACGAAAACCCCTATTATGCAAAGCCGCAAGTGGTTGAAACCATCTCACACCGCACCAACTTAGCTTGCAGTCGCGAAGGCTAAGCTGATGCGGTTGCTGATGGGGCCAATCGATAGTTCAAACGAAAGGTATTCACCTAATGAATACAAACGCTTTAGAATCGAATGGTGGAAAAAATTATGCTTCATGCTACATTTTCCTCCTCCTGGTCCTCCATGGCTGTGAAGTGTTGGGGAGTGTGCTAGTGAAACTGCTTGTAAATTTTTTTGGCGCTCGATTGAATTAAGCATGGTTACATGTGACATATAATCTATTCCCCAAAAACAGATCGAAAATTCTATTCCCCATTTTGGAGCAATCTATTCCTCGATAACCTTTTTTCCCACAAGTCCCCTGCTGGCAGCCCTCAGCATGACGAGGACCCTCTCACCCATGGCAGTCTCACCAATAGTGTCGCTACCCATGTGAGCCCCACGACAAGCGGCACTACCCACGTGAGCCCCACAGTAAGCGGCACTACCCATGTTAGCCCTACCACCAGTGGCACTACACATGTGAGCCCTACTACCAGTGCCACCACCCATGTGAGCCCTACCACCAGCGACACCACTCATGTCAGCCCCACCTCGAGCGAATGCACCTCAGCGGGCACCCTGCTGACGGCGAGTGCAGACAATCTTGTCAGTCATTCGACTGAAGATGTTGATTTGCTGGATGAGGAGTTCTACGCCGCGTGTAGGCAAACGTTGGAAGAATGCCGCGAGGCCTCGGACAACCTCCTCCCCAACCTCAAGTGCAAAAGCATACGCACAGATGGGGGAGTACAGTGGAAGACCGACATCGAGGGTACCCTTGCGGCGGCACATGACGAAGAAGGACCACTACTGCTGGTATTCTACGCAACCCTCAGAGGGCACACGGTCAAGGTGCTGATTGACTCGGGGGCCTCTGACAACTTCATCTCGGAGCAGAGCGCTAAGCGATGTGGCCTCACAACACGAGCCGGCTCTGAGATGCGAGTCACCCTGGCGGATGGATCTGTGAAGATCACCGGCGCCACCGCGTACGCCAAGTTTAACACGCACACCACCACGGGCACCTATACGGAGAACGCTCTTGCCCTCCGGATCCTACCACTGGGCATACAGGTGGATGTCATCCTCGGCGGAAGGTGGCTGCGCAGTCACTCTCCTGTCACTCTGGGCTATGAAGGGAATGGCTCCGTCTCCTTCCTCAGGAAGTCCCGCAGGGGCAAGATTGGGGATCGCGTCACCATCACAGGCTGTTCTCCTGGGAAAGCATCTGGGGACAGGTCTCCGAAGGGCACGGCCTGCGCGGGATTGGTGGATGAGGTGTTCCTAACCCCTGCCCAGCTGAAGAAGTACCTGGTGTACGCGGAGACGCAGAAGCTACGCGGCAATGACGACCCGGAGATACAGCCCGCCTGGCTCATGGTGGCCGAGAAGTCCCCCGACGATACTGCTTCTGCCTTTGCAGCCACGGCTATCGACTCTGAGAACGCCGAAACCGCTGCGGATACTGAAGATGCAGAAGTGAGCCCTGAGTGGACCCTCAAGTTTCAGGACTTCTGGGGTGAGGAATACAAGAAGGAGATGACGACTGCCCTACCGAACATCGATGGACTCAGACATGACCCCCAAGATGAAGCCAACATTAACCTGGACCCTGAGCTGAGCAAGAAGGGACCTCCCTGCCAGCGCATCTACAAGAAGTCCGCAGAGGAACTCCGCCAACTTCGAGAACGCGTGGAGACTCTGATGTCCAAGGGCTACATCCGACCCTCTTCCAGCCCTTATGCAGCTCCCTGTCTGATGGTCCCCAAACCGGGGAACCCCAAGGAGCTGCGACTGGTGATCGATTACCGCCTCCTCAACCGCCAGACAGTTAAGGACAAGTATCCTCTCCCAGACATCCAGATGATGTTCGACGAGATGCAGGGTGCGAAGTTCTTCTCTTCGTTCGACGCGGTGGATGGCTTCTGGCAGGTACCGATGGCACCAGGGGATGTCGAGAAGACCGCCTTCACCACCCAGATGGGGTCATATGAGTGGTTGGTCATGCCGCAGGGGCTGCAGAATTCACCATCTCAGTACCAGCGACGGATGCAGCGGGCCTTGGGCCATCTCCCATTTGTCCGGATCTTCATCGATGATGTGGTCGTCTTCAGCAACACCGCTGCAGAGCACTACGAGCACGTCAAGCAGCTGCTCCTGACATGCAGGGAGAAGGGCGTCTTCCTCAAGAGGTCCAAGTGCCAACTGTTGAAGAAATCCTTGCGGTTCCTTGGCCACTGTATCTCCGCAGATGGCTGCAGACCCCAACACGACAAGGTGGCTGCAGTGAGGGACTGGCCCGAGCGGGAAACGGTTACCCACGTCAGGCAGTTCTTGGGCCTGGCGGGGTATTACCGCAGGTTCATCCACTGCTTCTCCGAGATCGCTCAGCCCCTCACCCGGTTGACCAAGTCGGACGTACCCTGGGAGTGGGGTCCCATGCAGCAGTGGGCCTTCGAGGAGCTGAAGAAGGCCCTCACCTCAGCGCCGGTGCTCGCCTTGCCCAACATTAAGGGTGCCGCAGACGGCACGGCACCTTTCGTGGTACAGACGGATGCTAGCGGCATCGCTCTTGGGGGAGTACCGATGCAAGACAATGGAGATGGTCTTGGACTGCGCGTGATAGCATACGAGAGCCGCCAGTTCTCAGCCGCCGAGCAGAATTACCACCCCGGCGAGCGTGAGCTAGGTGCTCTACACCATTGCACCACCGTTACCTGGCGGCATTACCTCATCTTCACCAACTTCCGCATCCAGGGTGATCACCGCCCCCTTGAATGGTTGATGGAACCTGGCAGAGAGC
>LGRX02031048.1:0-19477 GCA_001247695.2 Cymbomonas tetramitiformis | reverse complement strand
GACAACCTCGTCAGTCATCCGACTGAAGATGTTGATTTGCCGGATGAGGAGTTCTACGCCGCGTGTAGGCAAACGTTGGAAGAATGCCGCGAGGCCTCGGACAACCTCCTCCCCAACCTCAAGTGCAAAAGCATACGCACAGATGGGGGAGTTCAGTGGAAGACCGACATCGAGGGTACCCTTGCAGCGGCACATGACGAAGAAGGACCGCTACTGCTGGTATTCTACGCAACCCTCAGAGGGCACACGGTCAAGGTGCTGATCGACTCGGGGGCCTCTGACAACTTCATCTCGGAGCAGAGCGCTAAGCGATGTGGCCTCACGACACGAGCCGGCTCTGAGATGCGAGTCACCCTGGCGGATGGATCTGTGAAGATCACTGGCGCCACCGCGTACGCCAAGTTTAACACGCACACCACCACGGGCACCTATACGGAGAACGCCCTTGCCCTCCGGATCCTACCACTGGGCATACAGGTGGATGTTATCCTCGGCGGAAGGTGGCTGCGCAGTCACTCTCCCGTCACTCTGGGCTATGAAGGGAATGGCTCCGTCTCCTTCCTCAGGAAGTCCCGCAGTGGTAAGATTGGGGATCGCGTCACCATCACAGGCTGTTCTCCTGGGAAAGCATCTGGGGACAGGTCTCCGAAGGGCACGGCCTGCGCGGGATTGGTGGATGAGGTGTTCCTAACCCCTGCCCAGCTGAAGAAGTACCTGGTGTACGCGGAGACGCAGAAGCTACGCGGCAATGACGACCCGGAGATACAGCCCGCCTGGCTCATGGTGGCCGAGAAGTCCCCCGACGATACTGCTTCTGCCTTTGCAGCCACGGCTATCGACTCTGAGAACGCCGAACCTGCCGCGGATACTGAAGATGCAGAAGTGAGCCCTGAGTGGACCCTCAAGTTTCAGGACTTCTGGGGTGAGGAGTACAAAAAGGAGATGACGACTGCCCTACCGAACATCGATGGACTCAGACATGACCCCCAAGATGAAGCCAACATTAACCTGGACCCTGAGCTGAGCAAGAAGGGGCCTCCCTGCCAGCGCATCTACAAGAAGTCTGCAGAGGAACTCCGCCAACTTCGAGAACGCGTGGAGACTCTGATGTCCAAGGGCTACATCCGACCCTCTTCCAGCCCTTATGCAGCTCCCTGTCTGATGGTCCCCAAACCGGGGAACCCCAAGGAGCTGCGACTGGTGATCGATTACCGGCTCCTCAACCGCCAGACAGTTAAGGACAAGTATCCTCTCCCAGACATCCAGATGATGTTCGACGAGATGCAGGGTGCGAAGTTCTTCTCTTCGTTCGACGCGGTGGATGGCTTCCGGCAAGTACCGATGGCACCAGGAGATGTCGAGAAGACCGCCTTCACCACCCAGATGGGGTCATATGAGTGGTTGGTCATGCCGCAGGGGCTGCAGAATTCACCGTCTCAGTACCAGCGACGGATGCAGCGGGCCTTGGGCCATCTCCCATTTGTCCGGATCTTCATCGATGATGTGGTCGTCTTCAGCAACACCGCTGCAGAGCACTACGAGCACGTCAAGCAACTGCTCCTGACATGCAGGGAGAAGGGCGTCTTCCTCAAGAGGTCCAAGTGCCAACTGTTGAAGAAATCCTTGCGGTTCCTTGGCCACTGTATCTCCGCAGATGGCTGCAGACCCCAACACGACAA
Source organism: Cymbomonas tetramitiformis (assembly GCA_001247695.2). Classification (NCBI taxonomy): domain Eukaryota; kingdom Viridiplantae; phylum Chlorophyta; class Pyramimonadophyceae; order Pyramimonadales; family Pyramimonadaceae; genus Cymbomonas; species Cymbomonas tetramitiformis. The sequence continues at coordinate 17,798 of LGRX02031048.1, read as the reverse complement.
GGTGGCTGCAGTGAGGGACTGGCCCGAGCTGGAAACGGTTACCCACGTCAGGCAGTTCTTGGGCCTGGCGGGGTATTACCGCAGGTTCATCCACTGCTTCTCCGAGATCGCTCAGCCCCTCACCCGGTTGACCAAGTCGGACGTACCCTGGGAGTGGGGTCCCATGCAGCAGTGGGCCTTCGAGGAGCTGAAGAAGGCCCTCACCTCAGCGCCAGTGCTCGCCTTGCCCAACATTAAGGGTGCCGCAGACGGCACGGCACCTTTCGTGGTACAGACGGATGCTAGCGGCATCGCTCTTGGGGGAGTACTGATGCAAGACAATGGAGATGGTCTTGGACTGCGCGTGATAGCATACGAGAGCCGCCAGTTCTCAGCCGCCGAGCAGAATTACCACACCGGCGAGCGTGAGCTAGGTGCTCTACACCATTGTACCACCGTTACCTGGCGGCATTACCTCATCTTCACCAACTTCCGCATCCAGGGTGATCACCGCCCCCTTGAATGGCTGATGGAACCTGGCAGGGAGCTTAGCCGCAGACAGGCACGCTGGTACATGGATCTGGTGTAGGTGGGAGTCCCGAGAATGGAGTACATCAAAGGAGCGCTGCTGCTGGTACCGGACGCCCTGTCCAGAAGACCCGACTTCAAAGATAAGGACGTGCGTGAGGGGTTGAAGGAGGCAGGGGTGATCGACCCCACCTCAGATCTACCGAAAGACCCCCTGGCAACGCTGGAGTCTGAATACTTCTCCAGCTCACCACCCGCAGCTCATCCCCACTGGGCCCAGACTGTTGACTGTTGGCTCTCAGCAGTGGAGACCCTCTCCGTGGCGGAACAGGCCATGGACATGGGGGAGACCATCGCTCTTGTTAACTCGAAGCTCTATAAGGGAATGAAGGAGGATCACCTCGACTTCGACATGCCTGACTGGCCTGCAGCTGATAGCGCAAAGCCGGTAGAAGCTCCACACAAACCCCCTGATAGAGCCCCACCCCAGATAAGGATAACGAGGAGTATGTCACGCGCTGGGAAGGCCTCTACGACCCCAGCGCCTCCACAGTTGGCGTCACCGAAGACGCGAACGCCTACGTCACGAGCTGACGCATCGGAGGCGCTCACTGAGAAGGTGCCAACGAGCTCACCAACCCCGCAGCAGGCGCCCCAACAGTCAACTCCATCCCCGGTCCTTCACCCACAGAAACGGCGGGCTCCCCCAGAGGACTCACAGAATTGGCGTGTCCGAGCAGAGTACTCCTCGAAGTACGCCGAGAAATTTGGACCCTTCGATGTGGACGCCTGTTGTGACTTTGGCGGCCGCAACAGACAGGCGGATAGATTCTGGACAGACTGCCTTTCAGAGAAATGGAGGGGCCTTCGGGTTTGGTGTAACCCTCCATACAACTCCAAGTGCATTACTGTGGAGGCGATCTTGAACAAGTATATCGCAGAATGGAAGGCAGACCCAGAGAACACCTCAGCAGTATTCGTTCTACCAGATCACCAGTCCAAGCTCCCCGCGTGGCGCAAACTTTTCAGAAAGGCCAATATGCAGATTGTGGAGGTCATCCCTACTCACGATGACAAGGGCGAGCCCAACCAGTTCTTCGAGAACCCAGATGGGAGAGCCTTCGACCTTCGCTGGCCTGTTCTGATAGTACACGCCCCTCCCGCCAAACCACAACCAGCACGCGTGAGGCATCCGCGAACAGCCCCCGCTGTGATAAGGACAGGTGAGGCGGCAGACTTCAGAGACGCAGCCTCCCAGCAGTCAGACTCAAAGTTCCTGCGCGCGTTGAAGGCGGAGTACACCCGAGAGGGGACACTTCGTTCACTAAGAGAGAAAGTGAAGGCAGCACCACACCAATGCCTATAGGACTTCAGGCTAGTGGGTGAAGTGGTTTGGAGAACCGCAGCAGGGAGATATCAGTTGGTGCTGGGGGAGGACTCTCCACTTCGGGAAGTAGTGATTCGCCATGCTCATGAGTCATTGTCCTCAGGCCACACTGGGCGAGACAAGACTCTGGAGAGGGTGCTGCGACGCTTCTATTGGCGTGGTGCCGCGGAAGATGTGGGCACCTGGGTTGCATCCTGCGCAGTGTGCCAATCAGTGAGGCCGCGGGGAACTTACCCGGATGGGTTGCTAAACCCTCACAGCATCCCGAACAGGCCATGGCAGGATGTCGCGGTGGACTTCGTCACCGGCCTGCCGGTGTCAGAGAGAGGCAATGATGCTTTCGTGGCCTTCACCTGCAAGCTGACGAAGATGGTCCACGTTGTGCCGATGAACTTCGGCGGCAGCTCCGCAGCTGTGGTGGCCAGAATCTACTTTGACTCGGTGTGGCGCTTACATGGCGCGCCTATGAAGATTGTCTCTGATCGTGACCCACGGTTTCAAGATGCTTTCTAACCACCGTCGCAGCACCCAGGGAGTGCAGTACCGCATCCAGAGTGACGGGGTCCAGCTCGGAGATACCAGGGTAGATGCACAAATCCCCCCTGCACAGCACAGGCTGCGGTGCAGCCTGACCCGATACCTGCACAGGGTCGATGTCATTGGCCGCCGTGTAGGCGGCAGCTCCCACCCCCATGATCGAGATGAAAAGGATGAGAGAGATGAAGTAATGAACCCCCACGGACCCGCGTGTGCGGGGAAGCCCCATGGCGGCTTGCCACAACCGTAGGTGCTGGAAGCGCCACCAGATCGAGGCACGTGGGCTGCGGACTCGGACGCATGATTTGCCGAGATGGCCGGAGTCCGCGGCTTCACAGCGAAGCTGCCGTCTGCGAAGTCCTCGTAGTCGTCGGTGTCATAGCCAGTCAGGTCAACCGGCTCGACCGCGGCGTGGTTGACGGTCTCCACAACTCCCGCGAACTCACCGCCCGATTCCTTCGTAGTGGTCACCCGCGTCGATTGAAGTGTCACGGTGAGCCGAAGCCGTAGAGCTCAAGAAGCTCCCTTTCATTCTCCAAGGCAGGCATAGCAGGGGCCGGCACGGCGGACGCCGATGCCGCCGCACCACCTGCCGGAACCTGCTCCTCCGGCGCGATCCCCGCCTCGGCAGGGCCACACACCAGAGCCGAAGCCTGCGGCTCAATGCCTCCAGGCGGCGGGAAAGATGCGTGAGTGCAATGCACCTTTGGCGCCACCGCTGCGTTGACCTCCGCCGCGAGGTCGTCCAGCCGCTGGAGGATGTCGTCACCGGACGTAGCCGTCACCGGTGGCGCCGCGTCAACTGAGAAGCCGTAGGCCGACACGTCGATGCCCCCCACAACAACTCCCCCGCACAGCACCGCTAGCGGACCGTATGCCGTCGCCGCGCGGGCAAACGCCTCAGCCCCATCATCTGCCGCCTCCTGGAAAACAGCACACATGGCGAGCGCACGGACGCCCTCCGCATCCTCCTCGTCGATGGGGACGCAGAAAGCCGCGGCGGAGGTGGGGGAATGTTGGCGACAGGGAAGATATCTTACCCCGATTGGCCGGCCCCGGGCCGAACTGAGTCGCCAAAATGAGGTTCGGGCCGAAGAGGGGCCGAAAGAGAAATTGCTTTGGGGCCGAACCAATTTGGCGCAAATTTCTAAAAAATTGATGAAAATTTTGCGATTTTTGCATTTTCCCATACTTAAGATTAAAATTTTCGCGCCTGCGGCGGGCATTTTGTAGTTCGGACCGGGCGGGCCGAAGACGGGCCGAAAGAATTTTTGACTTTGGGCCCGTACCAGCTCAACGGAAAGATATCTTCCCTGGTTGGCGACCGCCAAGAGGGCGGTCGCGGTAGAAGTGGCAGAGCTCCTTACCAGTCTTCTTGCAGCGGGTACACAGCGGCTTCGCCCGCTGCTCGTCACGATCGTAGCCCACCGCCGGTGGGGATTGGACCCCCATGCGGAAGCCCCGCGGCGACTGCCCGCGCTGCTGCTGACGGCGCTGCCCGTGCTGCCGCTGCGGCGGGTCCCGCTGCCGCTGCACCACCTGCGGAGCCGCCTCGTACCGTTGCTGAACCAGCTCAGTCGCACCTCTTTGATCTTGCCCAGCAGCGCCTGGTGCTCGCTGCTGGTGAGCAAAGCCGACGTGCCACCACCTGCGGGCTTGGCCAGGAAGGCCTTCTCGACGTCCGTCTGCGCCTATGCCTGGTAAATCTCGACGACCAGGGAGCGCAAGGCCACAAGGGAAACCGACGCAAGGTCGGCCACCATGGGGTAACGCACCTTGACCGCGGCGTAGAATACCGGGTCAAGCCTGCTGTACAGGCTGAGCTTCCTGGTCGCCTCGGTGGGTGTCCAGTCGGCCGCCTTGTTATCCCGCACCAAACGTTGTTCCCGAGCCAAGATCGGCTGCGGGTCAACGCTTGCGGGATAACTCAGCGCGGCATACTCCTGCTGGAACGATTCCCGTAACGCCACCGGTACGCTGCGCTCCACAATGTCCACCAGCGCACGCCGCCCATCCCGGTCGGCAGATGCGTCCGTACCCGTCAGCCAGACGTGCGCGTTGCTGTGCTTCTCGATGATGAGACCAAGCACGTCGTACAGCAGGGCGTTCACCTTGCCCACCACCAGAGCCAGGCTGGGGGTCGTCAAGGTCGAACGAGACGACGTCTAGCCCAGCGGACTCAAACTCCGTACGTAGCTGAACCACCACATCGGAGAGGAGACCCGCGTCAGTTGTGCCGCTGAAATAATGCTTCTTGTCGCCAAGGATATCCTCACGGATACCCTTGGCCCATGTCCGATGCAGTCGCCCCTTGTAGACCTCGTCAACAAGCTTGGACTGCTCCTGCAGATACCTCCTCGTCGCAACGTCGGCGTCGGTGTTGGAAGCAGGGTCGGGGTTCGCAACAGCCGGCGATCTCGCTGTCGGCGTGTTGCGAACGTGGTCAGTCAGCCTCAGCGAGGCGTCGATGTCCGAGTCCCTCGTGAGGGACCGTTTTGCTCGTGTGTGAACTACTGTACCATAACTCTGAAAGCCTGATGGGAGATGGTACGCCGTGGCGCGTTCGGGTAATGCCGTGGGGAAAACGTGACGCCACAGCTACGGAAAGAGCGGTAGAGCCATGCGAGCGAGGGGCACTGGAAGACGTCGTCGAGGTCGAAGGTGCTGCAGTCGCCAGCCCAAGAATCGGTAGCTAGCAAGCGGGATCAGGGCAAGCGGAATACCGTAAATGAACATTGCGCCAACGAAGCCCGGTCCAGGTCGAATCCCCATAGCTGCGGCGTGCGGCCCAAAGACGCTCACCGCAAACCGCTCATCTCAAAACCCCCGTGAGCACCCAAACGCGCCGTCGCGCACCGCCTCTCCAAGCGGCTGCTTTAGCCAATCATGGCCAAATTAGCTGTGTAAAATAGCGTGGAATGGGTCCACGACCTACTGGAATATCCCGGTTCACGGATATCAGACAGTCCTGGAACCAATATAGATAAACACTCGCTTGAGAAATAAAACCCTAAGCTAGATATACCCGGAACGGTCTCGAAGTCGGAACGGTCTCGGTCCTAGCTACCTGTGACACCTTGATGTGTCACAGCACAGGCTTACGGATCAGTCACGGTCCAGTGTTGGCTACCTAGGAATCTGTCATAGGGGCCTGCACCGGGACTCCCGGTCAGGGCTGCCTATACAGATTTCAGCAAGACGTTAAAACAAGGAATGGAGGCACTCTGCTTTCAACTTGGTCAATAATTTCAAGCAATCCATAATCGAAATTTTCGTGAATCGTGGCAGGGCGGGAATTTTCGTGATGATAGCATTTCTATTCCCCAAATATGGCATCATTTTATCGATTCCTGAACTACCATGAATTTTATATCCCCCCCGCCCCAATCTCCGGTTTCTTTGAGTTCGGCGTGCTATTTACGTGCACATGCGCGTATGGCTCGTGCTAGTACATTGGGTGGTGTGCAGCAAGCCTAATTTCTTTTGGCGTGTATGCCTGCTTGCCCTGCATCAAGATCTGCGATAGGGGATCAAAGGCCCTGCGGTGTATTATGGGGCAATTATTTATGCGATGAAGAAATCCAACTTCATGCAGAAATGTATAATGTAAGCAAGTTTAAATCGGAAATAGTGATTTAGTAGCCAGAAGTAAGTGTTTGCACATTGAAGATTACGTACTTGCAAATAATATACAGGGTAAAACATCATATATTTTGCGCAACGAACCCATTGTATTATTGAACGTCACATTGCATTGGTATCGCTTCGGTTAGACACATCATTTCTAGGATGCGTCGCAACTTCGATGTCTATTACCCGCACCTAAGTTGGGTATACCCAACTTATCTTTAAGAGCATATGGAGGCTTTCTCGAAGCTCGTATGAAAATTTGGTGACCTGCGTTGGCAAGTTCTCGAGTTGCTCTTTCTGCAGTGTCTTGTTAAAAAATTGATCGGAGGTCATCTTGACCCTCAAAATATGCGTTGAAGTAGCATGGGTATTTTGCCATTTTTGTCCCACAGGCCAGCCGGCGAATCTACGTAGCCCCAGCAATCGAGGGTGAACGGCGGCGTAGCTCTCGATGGTGAACGAAGTCGAGCGCCGCCAAGACGTCGTCATCCAACGCCCACGCGATGCGGTGCGACGGTGTGTGGCACCAACAGAACGAGTGCGGGGACGTGGACACCCGGAGGGGGGCGAAGGTGGGAAATGCGGTGTGGCTTCACTCTGCCGCACACAAGTGCGAAAGCAGAGAGAAAAAGCGGTGGGATGAGGGATGCAACACCACCAAACACCACCGGGCAATGGCCAAGGGGCACGCAGGGTGGAGGGAAGAGTGGAGGATGCTGCGGGGTGAGCTCGTAGTGGTCAACGCTCATGTTGACGATGGGGGTGATGGACTCGACTTTGGTGTCTGGTGCATGAGCACCACCAGACACCACCAGACCACAACGAACGGTGAAATGGTGTTGCCGCAATCGGAGAGACTCTAACGCTGAACGAACAGCGGCCATGCGCGCATGCTGGCGGTCAGTAGACATGGTCGCTGACCGCTGGCTGCAGAATTCCGCGAACGAAGAGTTAGGGTTCCCAAGTGAAGAGGTATCCTCTCGTAAAATCAAGCAAATCAAACGATGAAAGGGTCAAATCGGGCTAGGTTTTGGCGGGGAAAACGGCGATGTAGTCAAAAACGTCGTGCGGGAACCCGTTTTCACGCCAGAAGGGGTACTGCTGGCCAGAAAGTCAAGAGCGCGTTGGGTTCTTGTCGATAACGTGCGAGGAAGACAGATACGCTGTCCGGCTAAGCTCGCTGAGCATCAAACTGATAATCCCATAAACAGTGTCTGGCCGAGGCTTTATGCTCTCGGAAACCCAGACAGTGAAGCAATGACTGTACTCTTGTCTTTGTACTACTTTGTACTGCGTATCTGAGTGCTAGGATGTCACGGACACGATACGGAAGCAGGGTCAGGCTAGGGGCTAGTCAGAGCCCATAATAACTAAGCCTAAACCCGAAGTCCGGCACACCACCCGTGGGTGTGACTACCTAGCAAAGCAGGTACAAGATATACAGCCACGAGATAATAAACAAACACCTAACATTCACTTCGGTGGAAACCGATCACTTCTAGCTGGGTGCCGGGGTCTTGACCCGGTCATCCCACTACTGGGCTAAAGCTAATCAAGCTGCCAGGATAAATGCTAAGAAACTCAGCCACTTTGAGGCCGGTCAGCGGGGCCGAGTTCAGCGGTCGGATGCAAAGTAAATAAGAATCCTGAAGTGAATTGTAAGCTGTCTGTTTTAAATTGAGCACCACCAGACCCAAGCGGGCAAGGCGGATCCACAGCAAAATGTAAAGCAACTGAAGAACCGAGATAAGTAGAATCCCACGGCGGCTTGAGCATTGAAGAAGGAGACAAAAGAGCTCGATCATCTAGCGGCCAATCACGGATGTCTGCAGCACCAAGTGGTGGAATCGAAGCAAAGAAATCTCCAGTAGACCGATGGGCGGTGGCTCCGGGCTCAACCAGGCCCCTGTCACCACCGCCCACGGCAACCAGAGATGCCGTAGCGCTAGCCAACAATGAACAGCAAAGCATCGAAGACATTAATGCACACCGGAGAAAGCACGGCGGAGTCCGGGGACGGTACATCGGAGTCAGACTGCCACCGGCCGCTGGCGATGCTCCCCCGTCAGAGTCATGCTCAAGAGTGCCGAAGGAGCCAAAAGCCACCCGCTGCCCGTCGTCAGAGTCATTGTCAGAGCCGTGGTCATCGTCAGAGACTTCAGAGCCAATGTCAGAAGCCTCAATCCTCATGCCAGCAAACAGCGGAGCCGGTGCAGAGTCGCCAAGCTGGAGTGACGGGACAGAGCCAGGCAAGCCGAGAGAGCCAGGGACAACCACTGGCGGGTCATGAGCCGCAGGCACACCACCAGCCACGAGTGCAGAGGGATGCCGAACCGCAGGCGGTGGCGGAACCGAGCCCCGTGCACCCGAGTGGAATGTGGCCAGACCAAACTGAGCCATGCCGTCATCGTCAGCCGCTGCATCCTGAGCGGAAGCCGCCGCATCCTGAAAGTGCCGCAGAGACGTGGGCTCAGCCGTCACAAAAGAACATGCTGACAGCTCGCACACCTCTGGGCGACCCTCCATCATGCAGAGCGACTCAAAGGCATGTTCATCCCCCGCGTCATAGAAACGCTGGAAACGAACAGCCAGGCAGTCAGTCTCATAGTTCTCAACTGCACCACAGTAGTGGGCAGACTGAGGACCGCCGTTGGGGCATTCAGCATGCCAGTGCTTTAAACCACTTTGCGCACACTCCGCATTTCTGCAGTGAGGCACGAAGGCACCGCTCTTCTTGTCAAACGAGACAGGAGGAGCGGTGCCAAGTGGCTTAACACCAGCACGATGATGCTTAGCAGCAGAGCGGGTAAGGCGCTTGCCCGCAGGCGGTGCCCCTTCCCGCTTCTGCCGCTTTAGGTCACGAATGTCCTGCTGCATGCGCTCCAGCTGCTTCTGCAGACTGGACAACGCCGCAGCTAGGTCAGACGCGCCATCGCCGAATGACAGAGCCGAAACAGGGGTGCCAGAGACTTTCAGGCCGTGGCGGAACTGCTCCCGCACACGAGCCTGAATAGTCAGAAGAGACACGCCCTGCCGCTGGTCAGCTCGAGCCAAGGAATTAGCCAAGTCACGATACAGAGCCGCATTGCCGAGAGCCTTGAGAAACTGCCGCTTCACCGCGTTCTCTGGCAAGTTGTGGGAACGCTGAACGTCCCGCAACAGGCCATTGAACTCACGGATGTCACGGTCAGGATCTTCGCTGCTGGGGATGCGAACCGCCAGCAGCGACTCAAAAGAGTCAAAGGGTTCTGAGCGTTCCTGGAGCATGCGCACCACCTCAAGGGCAGCGCGCTTGCCATCTCCAGGAACGTCAGACCCAGAGGCCTCAAGCCAGTCACGAGCAGGCGAGCCAGGGCGAGCCAGAAACGTCGCAGAGCCGAGAGCAGCAACTCGTTGCCCTCATGCCTAGCCGCAACAGTCATGTCAGTCAGGTCAAAGAGGGGAGCAAGCGCCTGCGACTGCAGAAGAAACTGTGTCCGAAGCTCATGCATGATTTGCGAAAAAATGTCGACTGCGTCGGACTCCGTACCAGCGAAGCGGTCCGATTTCTCTCCGAGAATTTTCGTGGCAACGATTTTTGCAACCTTCCTGTCAAAATTGTCGCGAGCAAGCTGTTGACATTTGTCGAGGAGCTCCCTCGCAGCTGCGGTGGACGGAGCTGGCAGCTGCGGGGTGTGTGGTGTCGCAGCGTGCTGCGCACCCACATCATCAAAAATCGTCTCTAATCTACGGACGCGTGACCGCGTCATTCTATTTGCTGTGGTAACCATGATAGAGAGACAGCGGAAGGTTGAGCTAAGCAAGGGTGGTGGTACAAAATTGTCACGGCGGCCAGATAACCCGTAGAAGCCTCAGCACAACAGATCGAGATTCACAGGTCGTGAGCGGAAAATGAGAGCGGCCAAAATGTACAACGCGTGGAGCGACCTCGCCAGGGCCAGTGGCGCACGATGCAAATAAACCCTCGCTGCGACGATACTGCCGTAAAAAAAAACAATCCGTCAACTGCCGATCTCCTGCGCAGCGAAGGCGAGCACAACGTGTGCCGCCATCACCGCCATGCTAAAAGGCCATACCGCGAGAACAATACACCACCGCCCAAGTGGGCGCTCAACCCCTCCTACGTCCTACTTAGCCGAACATGGCAACAGCAAGGCGCTGTGCCATCATTAGAATCACCGGAAAGCCGGTGCGGGCCATAACCTGCGAGGAAGACAGATCCGCTGTCCGGCTAAGCTCGCTGAGCATCAAACTGATAATCACATAAACAGTGTCTGGCCGAGGCTTTATGCTCTCGGAAACCCAGACAGTGAAGCAATGACTGTACTACTGTACTGTACTACTGTACAGTACAGTGCTAGGAAGTCACGGACACGATACGGAAGCAGGGTCAGGCTAGGGGCTAGTCAGAGCCCATAATAACTAAGCCTAAACCCGAAGTCCAGCATAACGTGACCTCTCGTAAAATTGACTAAATCCGGCAATGAAAAAGCCTAATTGGGGTCAAATTCCACGGGGAAAATGTTGGTGAGGTTAAAATAGTCGTGCGATAAGTCATTTTTCCGGCAGCCGAACCGCTGCTGGCAGAGCGCACAGTAAAGTCGGACAAAAGCGTCGAGGACAAAGGTGCTCGAGTAGATGTCGGGTCGAGGACAGGGTGCTCGCGTAGATGTTGGGTCGAGGACAGGGTGCTCGACGAAATTCCCGGTGTCGTCGATGAGGCACACGAGGTCAAGATGGAGGCGTAGAGGACAAGGGTGCTCTGCCAAATAAGTGTTGGTGAGGTACGGACAACGGTGCGCACCAACCGAGGACAAGGGTGCTCGGAGAATGGTTGGGAGGGCCGGGGGCGCTCCGTAAAAGTGGGGAGCGGGCAAATGAAGATCGGCGACGCGAGGGGCGACGTTGTGTACCGCAAGCAAGGTGGTCGCGGGATCAGAGAAGGCGAGAATGATGAGCGACCACTACCAAGTGGTCAAGCCCATAACCTGACGGGAAGGTCGAAATACATATATACAAAGGGTGGATATATACAGGCCAACCCGGCAAGAAACAACGAGTGGGAGGTAGAGGCCACTCAGTATATCACAGTCTAAGATGAGATAATAAAATAACTTAGGGGTTTTATTATCGGTCGGAACGGATGGCAGGCAAGATGCAAGTGACAGCACAGGGCGAGGGGTGACACAGGAAGAGACAGTCACCCCCAGTTTATGGGGGGGCGAAAGTCTGTCTCTCCATGAAACCCCGTGAAATCGCCGCATCTGATAGATAGCTGTGGCTGCGATATATGATCGATTATTATTTTCGGTGGTTTCTCTTATTTTCCAAATTCGTGTTGAGTTTGGCAGTTGGAGTTGCATACAAAAGTGCCCACAAAATCCGACGTGTAAGTGGTAGCTACCACCAGCCAGTTCTTAGCTGCCACCAGCCGTCGATCCATTTTCCACATATAAGCGATCGGCCATACTTAAGGGACACTGCCATGTGCTTAGCTACCACCAGCCCTTCGATGCTAAATATTGACACTGGTTGCATTTGTGAGCTCAGTCGAGTGGACAACGTCTCCACGTGTAAACGCCGAATGTGACCTGGCATGTTTTGCATCACAGATCTTCTGAATCTATAAATAGATCGCAACGCAATGCGATGCACAATTATTGCACATCGACATGCCAAATCATCCGGGAAGTCAGGTTGCGCCATCTCGCCAAGACCTACTGTATTCGGTACTGTATTGCTCGACAACCAAAAACAGTTGAACAGTGCCACAGGCAATTAAACGTGATCTAACGGTAGAAATTGGAAGAGAACCTATCGTAGGACGAGATCGTCGAAATGCCAAGCTCTTTGACGAAAGGCGTCACGGAACCTGGGAGGCGAGAAATGCAGCTGCTACTTGCTTGTGCGCTTGAGCTGGCACTGCGATAGGAGGAATTAAAAAGTTTACCACCGAACATAGGATAAACCATCTCTGTTCGATATGGCGTTCTCTGGAACATATGCCGAATTCGTGGCAAAGTTTCAGGCCGACAATCTCGCTGCTGGTAAGCTTTGACCTGTTTTGAGGAAGCTGTTTTCGCGCAGGTTTTGAACCATAGTTGAATGAGTTGTGGAACTATGCGTTATTACCGAGACTAACCCAAGCTTTCTGCGTTTGAAATTGGTGTAGACATGGGGAAATTGGAGCTGAAGGTAATTCGTTCACGCAAGATCTCCGGCTTGTGCCCTGCTACCGTGCACTCCGCCACTTTATGTTCTTCTTCGTGGTTTCTTGGCTCTCGCCGTACAAGGCAACACGTTTGGATTGTTTTCCACAGCTCACTTCGAAGATCATGATTTTGGCAGGTGGATGAGGGATCCCATCCATATTCAAGAATGTACAATCGCATGATCATTAAGAACATCGTCGGTGCTCAGGACGAAGGCCTTTCACTGGTAACGCGAGAGTGCATGGCTTCTTTTCAATTTCCTAGACTTTTCGAAGGCCGATCAAACATCTTTGCTTTCAGGTGGGTCAAACTATTTCAATTGGTGGCTGGGTGAAGAGCGGCCGTCCGGCTGAGAAAGATCAGCTTTGCTTCCTCGAGGTCAACGACGGTTCTCATCCAAAGAGCTTGCAGGTGCACATTTGATTTATCGTCGCTTTCGGTCACTGCTGGAATCATCCCTCCACATTCGTGTTGTACTTGCTGATATTCACGGCGATTCGAAAGGGCACGTGCGATATAGCTCATTGAAAGTGGCATGTCCCGGCCTTGAACATTTTCCTGCAGGTGTTGGTCAGAGCGGAGATGTGCAATATCAGTGAGATCAAAGCCGCGGGCTGCTGCGTGGTCCTGGAAGGCGAGATCAAGAAGTCTCCCCCTGAGGCCAAAGGACAGGTCGACCTGCCGCACCTGCTCCGTCTGTTCAGGTTTGAATTGCTTATTGACGAGAGGCGACTTCGCTTCGTACTGCTGGGTCGTACGTTCATGAGAAGCGGGCATGGAAATCTGATTGATATCACTGGAGAGCTTCAAGCACATTCTCATGCTAAGCCCGTTCGGTCCCCCTTCCCACCGTTCATGCCTTTCATACTTTGAGCATCCAACGCTATTCTGGTCTAAAGTGGTGTCGACGGGGGACATCCTTGGCCTGGGCAGGTAGTCGAGATGCACGCCACGAAACTGAAGGAGTTTGGCAAGTAAGTGTCTCATCGGGGCAATGAAAATCTTGCTAGAATTTTTCTTCGAGTGCGCCTCGAGCCCTCGACACGCTCTGCACACGTCACGCCTGCGAAAGGGTATCGAAACCTCGAATGGTCGATATCGAGAGAAGATGCGCAGCAACCGCGTGTATCCCACGCTGGGAAGCCCAGAACAACTGCAGAGGATTAAAAAATATCAGTTGTCTCGTTCCATAACCTGGCTGCACGGCGCGGGGCACAATGGCGTTTGACACGAACACGGTTGATCGAGCCTTAGTGTTTCATTACAGTCTCCCGCGGGCTTGCTACTTTTGAACTGCGGGACCGCTGCTGTGCGCCTTTCACAGGAGCGGCTAATAGCGAGGGCCACTGGATACGCCCTACCGCGCACGTGCGCTGATGGATTCCCTTGCGAATCCTTCTTTTCGCTTAAGCTCACTGAGTGTTCCGAACGCTGTTCCTGTGGTCCTGCGGTCCTGCGCATACAGGTGTGATGCGAAGTCCTACCCGCTACCGAAGAAGAAGTCAACCCTGGAGTATCTCCGCTCCGTATCCCACATGCGTGCGAGAACCAACACGATTTCCGCGGTGGCGCGCATCCGTAACGCCCTTGCCTGGGCCACGCACAAATTCTTCCAGGTGCCTCCTTAGCGCTCTCCCCTTGACCACGCGCAAGTCGTGCCACGCGATGATTCGTGAGGTACAGGGATCCCCTCTCGCTCGCCAGTCCGGGGAGCGCGCACCGCTGTTCTCCCGCGACACCAACGGTGCGTCAGCGCGCAGAGAGTTGCCGTTCCTCCCTTGAGAGCTCGGTGCGTTTGTCACCTGCGGGTGCGTCTTCTCCCTGCAAAGGCTGACTGAGTGCGTCCCGAGGCACTGACGTGTTGCTGACCGGCATGGTGAGGTGGCGGGCCCACCTGTTTCCTGGCAGGAAAACAACTTTTTGTACATCCACACGCCGATCATCACCTGCAGCGACTGCGAGGGTGCCGGCGAGATGTTCCAGGTGCCTGCTCTCCCCTGTATGCCTGCGCGGTGCCGGCGAGATGTTCCAGGTGCCTGCTCTCCCCTGTATGCCCGCGTGGTGTGAGCCAGCCTTCGATCAAGATTCCTCATCGCACGCTACTCACCGGGGCCCATGGTCCCTGAAAAGGACTGATCAATGGGCTGCTCGACCGCTGGAGAGGGCCCTTTAACGGGCGCTCTCTACGGGCTCCGGAGAGCTGTCCCACCATGGCGTATACCATGGTATTTCGAAAAAGGTTCTATCATTGGGGCATATGGCCTATATCCGACAGCGGGGCGCTCATCGGGTCGCATGTTCCTGAAGAGGACCTCTCACCTCCGCCGGATGGGCTCCGAAGAGGACCCCTCTATGGGGTGCATGGTATTTCCGTGGTGCTCAATGTTGGTGGTTTCTTGTATTGCCTAGCGATCCAATAGACGTATGGACGCCAGATTGTTTAAACCGGGGTTACGGGCACTGTGCTCATCAAAACCTGCGGGGTCCCTTGATTTAGGATAGCATAATTTCATTTGTACGGGTGCATGTCAAATTTGACATCTATTTGATAAGCGTAACTAGGCCATTTAGGGTTGATCGCGCGCACTGGGTTGATAAACCCGGAAGGAACCTTTTAGTTGTTCATGTTCCGAAAAGAAGCCACACCCACGGTGCCTGTGCGTTTGATTCCGGGTCAAGACAAGGAATCAAGAGCTGGAACCGAGACCCAATTGAAAGCCCCACTTATGATGAGTTTAAGTTCAATTGTTTCGACAACAAATAAATGATTGGCGAGATATGAAGTTCCCTTTTGCGGCCATCGCGCTGTCTATGGATATCGGTGTCCCATTTCCGAAATTTCATTCTCCGTGGACAAACAATAAAATTACGTCCTTTTCCACGGTGGTCATGAGCTTCCCATGAGCTGATTTTGGACACTAGCAACTCGGGCCCTCGAAGGCCTGTCTCGAGCGCGTGCACACTTGGCAGGTTAGGGCCTCTCTAAAAAGTGAATCGCTAAAAGCTCCCAAGTGCGTGTAGGTACTATCTTAAGACATGAAGACGTGAGGATGTCTTGAAAGGCCTGAGGAGTGAAAGTCAGTGCACTGCAAACCAGCGACTTATTCCCACCTGTGTGCCAAAGCTACCATCGTGCCGGTGACTAACACCTATCCTCGGGGGCAGGTGACGACGCTGCTGAGCGGTGCGGAGGGAGCCGCCACGCCACCCACACCTGAGGAGTTGGCTGCGGCGAAAGCCAAGGTGGGAATATCACCTTCAACGGGAACCTGCCCCCTTCTTCCACAGGCTCGCCTTAGCAGTGCCAACACCGGAATCCTTGCATCTTGTAGTCAGGGGTTTCAAGTCTTGCTTTGGAATTTCTGGCTGTGTTGGTTGCACCTCTGAGAGTGCACTCCACAGAGAGTGCTGTCGGCACCTCAGGGACACCCCTCAGGGGGGGGGTGGGCCGCGCCTGCGGGGCTTTGGTTGTTCTCGCTCACCGGGCTCCGCGGAATGCATGGCGGTGCAGGTGGATGTGGCTGGTGAAGCCGTCAAAACTGCGAAGGTGCATTCCCTTTTGCCCTCGTCCGCGGCAGCCTGCCAGTGCACTCTCCCGTTGGCCAGTCCCCCCTTTGGCTCCAAACCCACAGTGGTGCAGCCGGACGAGTGCGCCCCCACAGCAACCAAGGCACCACGGTGCTGCTTCTCCATGAAACACGCAACTGCTCCTGTCCGAGAGACGAGAGACGCGCTCGGTTCGCGTGCGAGCGACGAAAGTCCGTAAGCGAGCGAGAGGAGGCGCGCGAGCTTCGCGGGTGATGGATGAGAAGTGTGGTAATGCCATCAGGGGGGTGAGGACAAGAGCGCCGTCAAGCCGGCAGTCAACGGGCTGCTCAAGGCCAAGGAGGAACTCAAGTAGCCACCCCAAGCAACGCTCTTGAATCATATCCTGGCCCCTTTCTCAGCCCTCCTACGTTTTCTTCCAGCTAAACCCCCTCATCACGTCGAGGCTTCTCAATGTTCTCGTCTCTGCTTCCCCTAAAACTTATTAAGCCTTCTCCAGCGAAACGCCCTTCAACATCCGGAGCCGTCTCATCTCTCCTGCAGCGACCCCCCCCTGAGCCGTCTCATCTCTCCTGCAGCGACTCCCCCCGAGCCTGATGGACAACCCTCCAGTCTCCCCCCTCAAGTTTCCTGGCATTTTCTCCGATTCGCTTTTTGCAACACGCTTGTTCTCCTCTCTGTTGGATCCATTTCACTCGTGCAGTGCTGGCGCCGCTGCGATCGCTGTAAAGGACACCGGCCCTGCATCGGCCATTGGGAGAGAGTGATGAGATTGCGGGGCTCCGGTGACTGCAGGGGTCTGGAGGAGAAGGCGCTCGTGGTGGGTGGTATCAAGCGTACCCCTGGGGGTGAGGTGGACTACACAGAGGTTCGTACTCTGTTAGGGCAAATCCCAGGAGGGGGAACGGGTGGGGAAGGATAATGTAGACACCTGTGCCGGGAGCAGCAGGGAGAAAGTTCGGTGCAGTTTCGACCTGCAGGAAGGCGCTGGAGCAGCCCCGTGATAGGCATGCTGGGCAGCAGCTGAACCGCTGGGGCAAGATGTGTGTTGGCATCCCTCGCGCCGTCACTGAGCAAGCTTAGATGGTGTGCATCCGTTAGACTGTAGTGAGAGCTTGATGTCCAGACCCTGGGCCTGTTTGTGCGAGACGCGTGATGCATGCGCCTCGATGCATGACGTGACTTGGTGTCCTGACCCTGGGCCTGTTTGTGCGAGACGCGTGATGCATGCGCGTCGATGCATGACGTGATCTGCCGTCCTTCTTGGAATCTGCAGTTGCTGCTGATCAGTTCGGTGTAAAGACTGACTGTCTAGGCCAACTACAGCCCACAGAATGTCAAACCTGAAGAAACCCTAAGAAACCCTAACTGTAGGGCCGTTGTACAGTGTTTAGAAGGGTGAGGAAGCTGTGATCAGATCAGAGCCGTAGGATCAGATCTGTAGGGGACGACGGTGATCATCTGATTGGAATGATAGATGAAGGGAAGATGACAGGGGTCTGAGGGCTTGCACAACTGTGAACCTAAGACTTCAGAAGAGGCCTAGAACGTGATAGCGCAAAGAACAGTGACACCTTGCGTATTGCGATTAATCGCTAAGTGTCTATTCGCTGAGCAAACGGGATATTTAAGTTGGTGTAATGGACAGTCTTTATTGCTTTTGCGATACTATCACACTTGATTTCCAAAAGTCCTGACCCTGGGCCTGGTTGTTTGGAAGTGGTCTGCAAATGCCTCATACGCCACAATGTGTGACATGTGTGGAGCGTGTCAGCTTCCCTCGCCGTTGGCTCGTAGACATAGACTGTTGTGGCGCTGTACTCCCAGGCCTCAGGGAGCCATGGTGGACCGGCTGCACGGGCTTGCTCTGGCAGGAGGTGGCAGCGGAGGGCTGATTGCTGGGCCGCTCCTTGTGGGGCTTGCTCTGGCATGAGGTGGCAGCGGAGGGCTGATGGCTGGGCCGCTCCTTGTGGGGCTTG
>LGRX02031047.1:0-11375 GCA_001247695.2 Cymbomonas tetramitiformis | reverse complement strand
CGAGTCGCGTCATACATTTATGACAGTCGTCAGTACGGTCGACGATGATTGTACATGTCGCCAGATGATTATGTCATATCATCAGGCATCCCTGTCATCGAGAGTTCGTATGTCGAACTCGAAGATGGCAAAGCAAAGATACATCTTGGAAACAAACCAAGAATCATCTTTAGCTTTCAGCATGCGCGGAACTCGCATGTGCAGCATGAACGAACTAGTCGTTATTACCATGCTGGTCGTTCAACCTACGTCTCGGGTTCACAACCCAATGGCGGTACCATCTAAGATGATGGGTGACGTAGGTATAAAAGTGAGGAAGCGGCATCCTGCGCGGCATCCTGCGACTCTCCAGTATGATCAGCGATCTCCGGCATGACAGGATCAGCGACTTCAACGCCGCTCTGAAGGCTGCGAGAACGCGGGCGACTCTCCACGATGAGGACGTGAAGGCGCTGTTCATCAAGTCCCTCGACACCGTCTTCTACCAACCGGTGGTGTCACGGTTGCTCCTCCACGATCAACGAGCCGCTCACGACCTCCTCACGATTCAACAATGGGTGCGTGAATGCTACTCCGAGCACGTGCGGGCGGGCACCGCCACGGCGTCCGCGCACCGCTACTCCCACGGTACGCATTTCATGGAGGGGGCCGCCGATGACTCCGGTGGACCCGGTGAGCTCGCGGACTTGAGGACGATGGTCCTCGACTTGAAGCGTCAATTGGCCGCGTTCCTCGACACCGCCGAGTCCGGACCGGCTCCGCGGGGATTTACTCCTCGCGCGGACAAGCCGGACCGCCGCATTAAGACGCGTTTCGCGGCCTCGCCCCTCCCCAAGGGGGGGAATTGGTCGCAGTCCATCTCCAAGAAGGTAGCATTCCATCGCGACACCGGTGCAACCGTGCCGTACTGTCAAAATCAAGTGTGCGCGAAGGGCAAGGCGCGGCATTGCGAGCCGCATTGCAAGGTGCGGGGATATTCCGGAAGAAGGACGCGTCATTGTATTTTCACTTGTTGTTTTTCACCAGAATAGCATTTTGACTTTAGCGGGGACGATACGTCTCGGTGCAATTTTTCAGAAAAGGAGACCAAAGTGTATGTTCAGTATTTTTGGGGCCCGTTGTGTAAGTTCACTTGTCGGGGCGGGGGGTGCGGTGATATTCCGGAGGAAGGGCACGTCCTTGTATTTTCACTTGTTGTTTTTCACCAGAATAGCATTTTGAGTTTTTCGGGGAGGTGACGGTGCATTTTTAAAGAAAAGGAGACCAAAGTATATTTTCACTATTTCCGGGGCCCGTTGTGTAATTTCACTCGTCGGGGAGGGGGGGTGCGGGGATATTCCGGAAGAGGGACGCGTCGTTGTATTTTCACGTGAAAAAAATTTGAGGACCGTTTTGTATTTTCACTTGGTGAATTACCCATTTCACCATTTATCCATTTATCCATTTATCCTTTTTTTGCGCGACGGTACTTGCATATGATACACAAATCTATATCATCATACAAATTTATTCAAAATACACCAAATATTTGTCTATGATGTCTTCTAGGCAAGAGATTTCGATCATTTCACAGTGCTAAGGCTACTATATTGCTGATCCATTGGAATCTATATCTTCAATCCTCAATTATTTGCGGCACTTGTAGGTTTTAATTCCCTCGATAGCGAGGTAACGTTGACCGCAATGTTGACGCTCTATCGGAGAACATAAATGACAGAGCTTTATTGGTCAAGGCAATTGCATCGCACGCAATATAGGTCGATTTCCTCTTCTCGTTGTTGCCGCGGAATGATAAGCGCCCAAGTGACGTCGATTGGAATGACCAGTTTCCTTGGGGTAACCCATTCGTTCCCTATTGGGCTCTGGTCGGGATAAAGTTCCGGTTCTTGAAGGTCAAAGAACATGTATTTCCGAATTCTCCGGGTGTAGCGCCGCCAAACGATCCCTAAGTCCTGTCGGTGTCCCGTATGTCTGTCCTCGAAGGTGTTCAAGAACTTACATATCATCCAGCGGTCTACATTGCATTGAGGACATCGCAGGTGGACCATTCCATGTGTATTGATAGCGTCTGCAGTGTCTTCATCACGATCGCGTGTCTCATAAACTCCGAATCGTAGAATTGAAGGCATAACGTGGCCACGATGTTGCAGGATTTTATACCTGTAGATAACAATGCTTGCAAGGTGATTAGCAGTTGAAGCGAAAGTCGTGCGAAACCCATAGCAAAAGTCGAAAATATATATATTGTGAGGATAAATGTGGAGCTATAATACCTGCAGATGGCAATGCTTTCAAGGTAAGCAGCAGATGTTTGAAGGTATGGTTGAAGGTGCGTATGTTAGAAGAAACAAGGGGAAATGAATCTTCAAGGGTCGGGCAAGAGTTTTTGTACCTGGTCGTGAGTGGACCGCGGGTCGTGCAAGAGTAGTGTACTTTTGGTCCAATCAAATTCGTATATCTCGCACATGCGGGATCACTTAGTCGCCGATTTTTTAATCAAAGACAAAAACACAACCGAGGCAGAAAATACACAGGCACATCAGCATATCGGCAAGAAACACAAGCCATCGACGAATGAACATTATACACTTCTACCACATTGTTAACATATGTTTAAGTATACTATTCTTATCGAAAAGTAGTCGAAAATCTAACCCTCGGGAGGTTGCAATCCTAAGTCTTACTCGAAATCAAAGTGGAATCAAGATAACATTCTGACTCGTAGCCGCCGTGGTTTCAATTGCCGCGACAGGTAACGTTGACGGTAACGTTACGGCTGAACCTGTCGGAACTTGAACCGAAAGGCAAGGTCGTTTCGAAACACACATCGAAAATACCGCAACGTGCATTTGTTGCCTTCCGCATTCCTGCACATATAACATTCATTGTAGTTCCTCCACAACATTCGAACAGTCATACCATGAGGAAGATAGTCAAAATTCCTCATTCTCATTCTGGGGGCAGTAGGGCATGTTGCATACATGCCAAGAACATAGGCAACAATACATTCTCGCTTGGATGGCATGGTTGGATGAGGTGGCAGGTGAAGAAAGAAAAGTGCCAAGCTGAAAAGTGAGTTGTGAGGACAAGGTAGGTGCTTAAATATCTCAGTAGTGTGGCCGTCGTGATTTCAGTTGGCCTATCAAATGACCTCTTTCAGGTGGGTCGGATCGAAGGCCCGCATGTCACAAACATAGCATGTCACAACATTGGAAATGTGAAACGTCGATAATAATTTCATTCAAAATATGTTCGAATACAATCATATTTAACGGTGTTCCAACGATAAGTCAATTTGCTCAATGACAAAGCTATATGCTGTCGCTATATAGCATCAATTCATCCGACGGACCCAAGAGCTAAGCTCCTCTCTGAACACACGACAAAAAAGGCTGAGTGAGCATTCCATGCCTTCGCCGTCGACGCATTGTGTATTGTAGTTCTGCCACAACTTTTGGATAGTCATACCCGGCGGAAGAAGAATTGTACTGCTGCATGGGTAAGACTCCCCGTGATTTTTGGCAAACTGGTCGATGTATGTGAAAACAGACTGCCGCTTGGATGGCATGACTATGGTAGAAGTAGAAGCAGGTGCGTCGCTGACGGGAAAAAGGGGCAAATGAGTAGTTTAGGCAAGAAATAGAGCTTATGATCTTGGAAAGTCTTGGACCTGCCGAATTATTAGCCTATCAGATACCCGGTACTAGTCCGCTCGGATCGAAGGACCTACAAGTACATATCTACTATTATTTTGCGACGAAGGCGTGTCTGCGAAGTCCATGATTATCCTGTCTGCATTGCCAATCATTCTATGAAAGCAACCTCTGAAGTATGATTCTCGGGCACCTTAACTTGCAGATGCACATCATCAACCGACCAAACGGAGTGAGACGGTAAAATGGATAAGAATATACAAAATCTGGAGCGTGTAAGTTGGAGTATACAAACCCCATTCTTGCTGTATACTTCTGAAAGTGAGGGGTTTTGAAAATTGTGGCGTCCCGCATTTCAATGCGCACCGAGGTAACGATTTAGTTCATTTTCCTTGCACTCAGATTGTTCGGACGCCCAAGGAATCCTTGGGAACGCGTATCACATGGATGGAACAAACACCACATGTCTGCATGGTCATATAAAACTTGCTTTCACGGCATCCCTGTTCATATTTTGCTTACGCTCACCATCCACCCACCTCCTACCAACATTCCAAGAACATGGACGCTCAGCGAATCAACCTGACGGTCGATCCGAAACATGTTTTGTTTTTTATTGTTCTGCCCTTCATCCGTGCGAGGTACGATAGGGGAAGGCAAGCGCAAAGGGATTCAGTTGCTAGAATGAGAAACGGCGAATGCCCAGAGTGTATGAGGAAGTATTTTGACCTTTGGGAGGACAAGAATCGGAGGAACCATTTATGGCATAAACATTTTCATGAGAGGCACGACCCCGTGTGCGTCGAGCCTTGGAGTTAGAACCAATCCGTCCCCGTTTTCGTCTGACACGCCTTGGCCGCCATCTGTTAAAACTGCAGAGTCACCCGAATTTTCACCCCGACAATCTCGATTGATGACCAGGTATATGTTTCTTTGTTTCTTTGTTTCTTTCTTTCTTTCTTGAGCAGGATTGCCTTGCTATCATCCTAGCCACAAATTCTTATCCACCTGTGAATTCTGTGTGCCCGCAGATGATGACACCATAGAAGCCAGTAAAGATAGATGGCCAGGTATGTGTTTCGGACGGCCAAGGAATCCTTGGGAACACCTATCGCATGCATGATACAAACAACACATGTCTTCATGGTCATATAAAACCTGCTTTCACGGCATCCCTATTCATTTTTTGCTTACGCTCACCATCCACCCACCTCCTACCAACATTTCGAGAACATGGACGCTCAGCGAATGAAACTGACGGTTGATCCGAAACATGTATTGTTTGATATTGTTCTGCCTTTCATCCGTGCGAGGCACGATAGGAGAAGGCAAGCACATAGCGATGCAATTGCTAGAATCAAAAACGGCGAATGCCCAGAGTGTATGAGGAAGTATAACAGGCCTATGTGGCATAAACATTTTGATGAGAGGCACGACCCCGTGTGGCGTCGAGCCTTGGAGTTAGAACAAATCCGTCCTTGGTTTCGTCTGACACGCTTTGGCCGCCATATGTTAAGCACGCTTTGGCCGCCATATCCTAAGCATATGCTCGATTATCTCGATCTCGAATGATGACCAGGTATATGTCTTTCTTGGGCAGGATTGCCTTGCTATCATCCTAGCCACAAATTCTAATCCGCCTGTGCATTCCGTGTGCCCGCAGATGATGACACCAAGCTCCTCGCACACACATCGCGGTGCATTGGCTACTTTGAAGAGGCACACGTAGAATAATAACAATAAGAATAACACATAGTCTTCGATATGCAACGAGGTTGTGTCATTGTGAGATGACCTTTTGACAATAGTAGGGTGAGATTTGTACTTTTTATGTAACATGTCTTACGTTGGTATGTAAAATGTCACGCATTATAAAGCCTGCCTATCTCTTCATCAGCATTCATTTCTCGCTTTCGCTCACGATAGACCCCGCCTCCTACCAGTGAGCGACACACCCAGATGCCAGACTACTACATTGTCCTTTTCCGTTTTGTGCTTCCCGCCATCCGGGAAAGACGCCGTTCCCGCGAGGAATGCTTTTTGCACGCATGGGTAGAAGAACGATTTCTGTGGGCCCTTGAAACACGAGTACGCATTACATGCCCCGATATCCCTGGCACATTTACCTCAGAAATCATTGTGTTTCCTGTGACACTTGCGCGGTTTTTTTTCACCGGGGGCCTCCGAGGTGTACCAGAGTTCCCTGGCGGATCAGCGTAGGCGGTTGACATCGTGGAGCTGGAGAAGTCCGGCCGGGGCTACCTCTGAAAGTGTCCTACTACGACAACTACGCATGACCCTCAAGAAGAAGTCCCCGGCAGAGGCACACAAGATGGCTGAGCGCAGTCGTCGCCATGCTACACGACGTCCCGCGACTACACCCTTCAGCCGTCGCCAACGGAAGTACGAGTTGGACAAGCTTATACTTGCCCGCTTGCGTGGTCGCATGGGCGGCACATTGGGCTTGGCCTGGGCAGAGTTGAGCCCACGCGAGCAGCGTCGGGCTGTGGAGCAAGAATACGGGCCGAAGACTAATGTACCTCAAGAAGGCCGACCTTGGGAGACGACTGGGCTCCGTCGCCTTCGACGGCGTCAAGCGTCGGCGGCGATATCAATACAGCAAGCCTATCGCTTGTGGCGACGTCGGCGGGCACAACGAGCGCAGGACACCCCCTTTGACTCCCATGCGCTCAAGACGGCCTCCACATGGACCACGGCAGTCCAGCGGGTCAGACAGTGCGGCAAGGCGATTGTGCAGGCTGTGTTCGGACGTGTTCGACGAGCACACCCATCTCCCAATCCTGCTCCCCTCAAACCAGACGAGACAGTTCTCGCGGCAACTCTGGGATCGAGCCCCTCGGACCTAACCCACATCACGGACGAGTCCGAGATGGAGATTCATTGCAGCCAGTACCGGTTGCAGCAACACCGTGAGCAGTCCTCGGAGGAGGATACGTACGCCTACCCGTCGTTCGAAGCCTTCGAGGAGTGGGAGGAAACGTACGACCTGGGACCAGCGGATGAAAGCCTGGAGGAAGAATGAAGCTGCCCGTCTTGCGGCTTGGGAGGCTGCGCGTCTTGCTGCTTGGGAGGGTCTGAGCACGACCCAGCAACCGGCGGGCGAGTCTGAGCACCTCGAGGAGGAGCTGAGTATGACCCAACAACTGGCAGGCGGATCGGGCAGCATACCGCCAGCATGCAACCAACGTGCTGCATCCTGCCCTAGTCTGCCCGAGGAGGAGCTGAACATGACCCAGCAACTGGCGGGAGGACCTAACAGCCCACGCCGGCATGCAACTCGACCGGCTGAGCATGCAACGGGCCTGTCTCCGCATGCAACACGCCCCGACCAGCATGCAACCAGCGCCTCACAGCATGCAACCAGTCCGGTTGAGCATGCGACCAGCTCGCATGAGCATGCAGCATGCCCTGCTGAGCATGCAACCAGCCGGCCTGCGCATGCAACCAGTGGGTCTCAGCATGCAACCTGCCTCGCTGAGCATGCAACCAGCTCGCCTGAGCATGCAGCATGCCTTGCTGAGCATGCAACCCGCCCGGCGGAGCATGCAACCCGCATGCCTGAGCATGCAACCAGCTCGCCTGAGCATGCAGCATGCCTTGCTGAGCATGCAACCAGCCGGCCTGCGCATGCAACCAGTGGGTCTCCGCATGCAACCTGTCCAGCTTCGGATGCAACCGGCCAGCCTGAGCATGCAACATGCCTTGCTGAGCATGCAACCCGCCCGGCTGAGCATGCAACACGCCTCGCCCGGCATGCAACACGCCCGGCTCAGCATGCAACCAGTGGGTCTCAGCATGCAACCTGCCTCGTTGAGCATGCAGCCAGCCTGGCTAAGCATGCAACCTGCCCAGCTGAGCATGCGACACGCCCGACTGAGCATGCAACCAGTCAGCCTGGGCATGCAACCGGCTCCGCCAAGCATGCAACATGCCCCGCTGAGCAGGCGACGCGCCTGGCCCAGCATGCAACGCGCTCGGCCCAGCATGCAACCAGTGGGTTCCAGCAGCTGGAAAGCGGATCAGACAGCGACTCTACACATGTCAGCGCTACCGACAGTGGCATTACCCACGTCAGCGCCACCGACAGCGACACGACGCACGTTAGCGCCACCGATAGCGACACAACGCATATCAGTGCCACCGGCAGCGACACCACTCACGTCAGCGACACCAACAGTGACACCACTCACTAATGTCAGCCCCACTGATAGTGATACCACTCACGTCAGTGTCTCGACCAACGCCACCACGTACGTCAGTGCCACTGAACACGGTAGTGGCGAAGAACACGAGTGCAACGCCTTGGTGGACGAGGCTGCAACCGCTTTGAGTTCTCACCCAATTGAAGATGCTCTTAAATGTAAGCGTGTTCAACTGGATGGGGGGGGTGCGCTGGAAAGCAAACACTCGAACAGGGACACTCTTGGCACACACACTGTCAGCGGTGCGGGACGAGGAAGGACCCTTACTCCTGGTGTTCTATGCCTACCTTCGTGGACATCGAGTAAAGGTGCTGGTGGACTCAGGCGCCTCGGACAACTTCATCTCGGCGGAATGTGCCCGTACCTGTGACTTGACAGTGCGCTCAGGGACGCCAATGAAGGTCACACTGGCAGATGGATCTGTAAAGACCGCTGGAGAGGTGGCGTACACCAAGTTCACCGCGCACACGGCGGCGGGAGTAAACTACTGCGAGAAGCGAATGGCTCTGCGAGTCTTGCCGCTAGGAATCCAAGTGGACGTGGTGTTGGGGGGTAAGTGGCTTCGCAGTCTCTCCCCGGTCACGTTGGATTATGCCGGTCACGGTTCCGTATCCTTCAACACGCGAGCAAATGGTGGAGGACAGCAACGGGTGACACTCGCGGGCTGTAGTCCGGGGATGGGTCAGGGCAAGGCCCAAGGCGCGGGGCTGATCGATGAGGTATTCTTGACGGCAACGCAGCTGAAGCAGCACCTCGTCCACGCCGAGACCAGGCGCCTGGCCGGGGATGAAGAGTCACAACCTCAGTGGCTCATGATGGCCGCGCGCGGGGACGACCATGAGGCAGCCTTTGCGGCTACCGCTGCTGAAGTACCGCCACCTTCCACCCCCGTGGAGAAGGAAAGACCCCGTCAATATACTCGAGATGCACCGGTAAGCAGCACGTGGAAGCAGCGCTTTGACGCTTTCTTTGAGAAGTATCTAGATACCCTGTGTGCAGCTCTACCGGAGGCCTCCAAGTTGCGTCGTACTGAGGAGGACAAGGCCCGCATCGATCGCAAGCCGGACGCGGAGGGTGCACCACCATGTAGGCGTCCATACAAGATGACCGCTGAAGAGCTACGCCAGTTACGTGAACGCATCGAGCAGCTCATGAAGAAGGGTTACATCCGGCCGTCGTCAAGCCCGTACGCGGCCCCATGTCTGATGGTACCCAAGCCTGGTGATCCGAAGACATTGCGTCTGGTGGTGGATTACCGACAATTGAATCAGCAGACGGTGCGTGACCGGTATCCACTACCGGACATCCAACTGATGTTTGACGAGATGCAAGGGGCAGCGTTCTTCTCCTCCTTTGACGCGGTGGACGGATTCTGGCAAGTGCCAATGGCCGAGGAGGACGTGGAGAAGACCGCGTTCACCACCCAGATGGGGGCCTACGAATGGTTGGTGATGCCCCAGGGCCTGCAGAACTCTCCATCTCAGTATCAGCGGCGAATGCAGCGTGCACTCGGTCATCTTCCCTTTGCACGGATTTTTATCGACGATGTGGTGGTCTTCTCACGCACGGTGGAAGAACATTACGACCACGTACGTCAGTTCTTGGACACTCGTCGAGAAAAAGGGGTATACCTGAAGGCATCCAAGGCGCAGATGCTGAAGGAGTCTCTACGGTTCTTGGGCCACACTCTATCCGCCGAAGGATGCCAACCTCAGCATGACAAGGTGTCCTCCATCAAGGACTGGCCGAAGCTGGAGACGGTAACCCACGTCAGACAGTTCCTTGGACTAGCGGGGTACTACCGCCGGTTTGTGCACCGGTTCTCGGAGATTGCCCAACCCTTGACCTCGCTCACCAAGACCGACGTACCGTGGCAGTGGGGAGAACTCCAACAATGGGCCTTCGACGAGCTGAAGACCGCTCTTTCCTCAGCCCCAGTATTGGCATTGCCCGACATGAAGGCAGCCGCGGATGGGTCAGCGCCGTTTTTGGTACAAACGGACGCAAGTGGAGTTGCTTTGGGAGGCGTACTCATGCAAGATACGGGAGACGGTATGAGGGTGATCGCCTACGATAGTCGGCAGTTTTCTGCAGCGGAGCAGAATTACCACACCGGCGAAAGGGAGCTCTGCGCGTTGCACCATTGCACCACCGTCACCTGGAGGCACTACCTGTTCTCCTCCGACTTCCGGTTACAAGGTGACCATCGCCCCCTGGAATGGCTAATGTCCCCGGGACGAGAGCTTAGCCGACGGCAGGCACGGTGGTACATGGACCTGGTGGAAGCCGGTGTCCCACGAATGGAGTACGTCAAGGGAGCCCTCCTTCTGGTCCCCGATGCGCTATCCCGCCGACCTGACTACGTGACCAAGGACCCGCGGGATGGGCTCAAGGAGGTCGGTGTTGTAGACAAGGAGACGGACCTCCCCAAGGACCCGCTCTCCGTGCTGGATGTCGAGGAGATCTTTGAAGACCACCCGCCACCCCCTGTACCAGGATGGGTGGCCACCATGGAGTCATGGATGGATAGCGTGGAGACGCTTCAGGTGGCGGAGCGAGCCCTGGGGAGCCTGCTCCAGGCTGGCAGCGCGCCCTGGCATGCAGCATGCCTTGCTGAGCATGCAACCAGCTCAGCTTCGCATGCAACCAGCTCAGCTTCGCATGCAACCTGCTCAGCTGAGCATGCAACACGCTTGCCTGAGCATGCAACCAGCTCGCCTGAGCATGCAGCATGCCTTGCTGAGCATGCAACCAGCTCAGCTTCGCATGCAACCAGCTCAGCTTCGCATGCAACCTGCCACATGGCACCCATGACTACCGGTAAAATCGAGATTTAAGAATGAGTTGTTAGTGCTAAAATCGTCCTCCGTTCCGCGCGAAAACCGGTGACTGACCCCACGGAGTTCCGCAGACGCTCACTCGTCCTACGTGGCACAATTGGCGGCGTGCTTCAAAACATTGTTTTTTCAAGCCCTCTGAAAACATTTTTGACCCTGCACGTGCACTGAATTGCACTATATATCGCGTTTGGCTTCGAACAGACTACGTAGTCGCTTGCTCCGCCTTCTTTTTACTAACGCAACAGGTGACGCGCATTGATTTAGTAAAATTACTAGTACATAGGGATACGATCTTCTTTTTTCAGATTTTAGATGAGGCTTTTTAGAAAAGTTTCCATGTAGCCGAATTTTGAGTTCGAGTCTCAGTTGATAGAAGTTTACCGCGTTCGGTGGGAACATGAGAGCCACTGCGCAAGCACTGATTTTCTGCTCATAAGGTTGATTCATTGTGGTCCACTCTGTACTGCATCGCCTTGCACGAAACTCGGTCACAAGCTTGTTTGACCCAGCAGGAAGGGCTGTACGTTTTCTCTTAAAGGGAGCAGCGCGTCCTGAGAATATTTCTCTGGCGGACTTCGACGTCCTCGGGTTTAATCACCCCTGCTCCCCCTTCTAACTTTCGTGTGGTTTCTTGTTTGCAGACTGGCCTGCAGAGATTA